>CAOLHI010004669.1:0-104153 GCA_948474755.1 Ctenosaura bakeri | reverse complement strand
AAACTCAGTAACTTAACACATTATCTCCCGGCGTTAGTTCTGCTTTATGACCAACTGTCCTGTCTCTGTGAAACCTAAATCTTCTCCCTGTCAACTGCCTCCTTCTCTGTCAAATCTGCTCCCCGTCTATAAACTCCAAAAACCCTGCCTGCTTTTTCAGATACAGATTCTGTGCTTTTTCATCTTTTTACATTCTTTTCACCCACATCCCCTCTTCACAGCACTCCGTGAGTTGTGATGGGCTGTCCATAGCTAGATCTGCCCAGCGTCTCCTTCACAAGCCCTGTACATTTTACAATTTAATTTATGCATTTAACTTAGCATTTTTCTAAGGCTACAGGGGATGATTTGCTTAATATTAGAGAGAGGCAGGGAAGGTAGCATGTTGGTTTTATTGAAGGACTTCAGCCTTTCTCCATAATCCTAGTACTGTCCTATCTCACATACCAAAGGGTTGCTATGACCTTTCTTTACCTGGATTCTAAAATAACATCCTACTAAATTCCTTCTAAATTCCCAATCAGCAGAGCAGCATTGAAGAGCAGGCAATTCTCCTTTCCATTATCTGGTCTTTTACTGCACATGCATAATATTAAACCTGTAGAATTCATTTGCACCAGATTCACTGGAAGCTAAACAGGCAGGAATTAATTATGAATGTGATCAAGAGCCCACACAGATGATCAAGAATAAAATACAGGCCTGGTTATATTGAGAGGTAAAGAAAGTTTTGCAAATAGAATGAGATAAGAAACCACTCAACTTGCCAGCAGGTTAATTTGTTTCCTCTTCATCTGCAGGAGTGTAAGGAGTCAAACAGTTACCAAGAATAAATTCTCCAGTACAAAAGCAGAATCTCCTATGCAATTAATACTTTGCAGACATTGCCCCACAATACAGCTTTGTATGCCAGTGCCAAAAAAGCAGAAGCAAATCAGACATGGCACAATCCACACTCCCTTCTCTTTTCTTCTCCTGAGTTCTGTGCAAAAACTGCTTAGCTTGTTTTACCTTCAACTTTTTAACAAACATTCATTTTCATAAATGTCAAAAAGTGTCTCACTTTCTCATTCCCCCCCACCCAGTTCACCACATGTTGCAAAGATGTTTCCATTGTTTCAGTGCTGTTTTTGGCTCCATTTTTCTTCTGATCTTTAGCCTCATGTGCCTACTATGTCCTTCAATCCTATTGGGTATGACAGCCCTTAAGAAGATGTTGGTAAGGCCACTTTTTGTAATCATGGGCAGGTGTTAAAAAGTCACATGCTTTTATAACAGCAAGTCAGATGAAAGAAAGCAAGGAGGTCAAATAAGATCAAAGCAAACGGTACCAAGCCACCACCAAGATGTTACCTGGCCCATTCAAAACACCTATTCAGGAATCATGCCAATATTGTATAATGCCAGTGCCAATACTGTATAACATTTTATGGACAGTTTTGGGGGAGCAAGTGTTCAATGTACTCTTTTCTGAGTAAATATTGAAATCAGTCCATATTTTGTGCAAATCCACTTCCTGCTTTCCTGTTTTAGTCACATCTGAACTTTAAGAGCTGAACTTCCATGGCCAACCTTCATGTTACAGGGAAGATATTCTTTGGTAGAATATTAGAAGGTAAGTAATTTGTGCAAGAATTGAAGACAGTCTAGCTGGCCAGAGGAGCAATCCACTACAGTTGAGTTATTCCTTGCATGTCAGCATATATAGTAGGAGTCTCCAAGGCCAAAAAACTTTTTCTGTTGATGTTGTTGACTCACTGCTTTCAGCTTCAGTTTCTTTTCAAAGACTGCTCACCTAAATAATACCTTCTCTTTTTTCATTTAAATCTGTCTCTTTTTCTTTTTTTATTTAAATTTAAGTTCCTCTCTTTTCATTTAAATCTTTCTCTTTTTCTTTCTTTCCTTTTTTTTCTTTTAAACAAGGGTAGGGTTTGATTGCTTCACAGGCCATCCAACAATAAATATTCACAGTAAGTACCAACCTCTCATTCTCTGAATGGCATGGACGAGCAATCCACTATGAATGGGAAGTACCCAAGCATTCCCCATCCAGAGTGGGTCTCTCTGTTTAGTTTATTACTGACTGCAGCACCATCCACCCATATGCACTCTGTGCCAATTTATATTTATTTCATAGTGTCTAATAAATGAGGATGGTTCCTTCCATCTTGTTGCATTACAAATATCTTCCAGTGATGCTGACACTACCTAAACAGCCCTGAGGTGATGTCATTGCCATTGACTGAGTTGAGTGGCCCCAAACATTTTGTGGTCTTTGAACCCTTGCTAAGTCATAAGAGGAGAAAATACAAGCTTTAACCATCACAATAGCAAAAGCTTAGAGATCTTGTTACCTAACGTCTTTGGATTAAAGGAAACAATTCAAACTTCTGATTCTCTAATAGATTTTACTCTGCTAATATATTACTTAATAGCCCTCATAATATCTAGCATATGTCATTTCAAATGCATGAGATAGCTTCAGGTATTTGTTGTTATTGTTGTTGTCGTCATTATTGTCGTTGTTTTTGGCAAATGTCTGGTTTCAAGTATCCTTCTATTCACATGACACCCTCATAAAAAAGAGGGATCCAATACACAAAGTCAGATGTATGGATAAACTCTGCCAGCTCTGATGCTCTTTTGGCCAATGTCATGGCTACTAGGAAGAGAAGTTTAAATGTCAGTAACCTTAAAGAAGCTTCACTTAAAGACTTAAAAGGTGGTTGTGTTAATCTGTTTAATACCAAATTCAAGTCCCAAGACTGTGGACAACTGGTGGAGCTTTTATGGTTACTCCAATCAAGAACATTTTATATGACAATATGATGAGAGAACGAAACCATCTGGTTTTATTATTGTTCCAAGTGCCACCACCTGCCTCTTTAAAGTGTTTGGTCTCAAACTGTTCTCCATTCCTTCCTGCAAAAATTACAAGATATCAGATACTTGTTGTGATCAGCAGTCCTGTGAATTTTGCCAACTGCATCAGATCCATCAAGTTCTTAGTCATCAACATCTGTAATTCTTTCCTAATCTTTTGTTTCCTTTTTTTTTTTTTTTTTGCTATAGGAAAAGATTCAGTCTTTTGCCGCATCTATCTGAACCCCTAGTTGTATTTTTTGTTGGTTCCAAATGGCTCTTTTCCATTTTATTTTAAACAAACCATATTTCTGAATAGCCGTTACTGTTTTCCAGATCCCTTTCTATCTTGAATCTGCACCCGTTTCCATGAAGATATGATCTAAGCATGGGGACAGTTGTATTTTCTGTTTCCAAAGATGTGACACCAATGGTACCAGTACCTTGGTGAACACCCTGGGTGCTGACTCAGCACCAAAGGAAAGAGCCTTGAATGGATAGTTTTTCTGTTGGAATTGGAATATGCCAATAAGTTTCCTTCAAACATAAGGCAATTGCTGATCTGTACATTCTCTTTGATGGTTTGAAGTACCTCCATCTTGAATCTCTGATATAAAACAAAATTTTTAAATACATGAGGTCCTAACAGGATGATAAGAACCACTGCTCTTTGGTACCATGAACAGAATTGTATACACTCTTTTCTGGATTCCTCAGTACCACGAAGGAAGGTATCTGCATGATGGGACTTTTGCAAACTTTTTTTTTTCTTTTGGTGGCTGCCTGACTGACTCAACAATCTGGTGTTATTTTTGACCATAATCTCCCAAACCAAAGAAGTCTTCCTCCTACCAGAATATCTTGTCCATCAGCACTGTTAACTGCCCCCTCTACTGGTGCACTCTTTTCTTTTCTACTGTGATCTATTAAGTCTGAAATCATCTTGTCTTCCATAATTTCTTAAGGTACTTCTAAATCATTTTCTTTTTTATCTTTCTCTTTGTATTGAAGCCATTACTTGCATCTTGTCTATTTATTTATGACTAACACGTTTGTAAAGCCTTCTGTCCAAATCGTGACTAGTAAATGACATGGATGCCAAATTTGTTTTTGATTTCTACTCTGCCTCTTAGTGGCGAAGCCAGATTCATTTCCTTGCCACTACAGTTGCTGTTATATTTCTACCAGCAAACACAGCAGAATCTTGGCTCTCATCTGCTAACATTTCAGAGCCTTCTGTATTCTTTCTATTGCCCGGAACAAAACTTGCATGCAGAAATCTTGAGTCTCCAAATTTTTCTGCAACTACAATACTGCAGCTCTGGCAAGCATGGAGGCCATAATGGAAGATCTATTTGCGAGTGTGGAATCTTCATGTGCCTTCTTCAAAGCAGACTCAGTTCTTCTCAGGGTTATGTCACCCTCCTTTGGAGAACAAAGAAACTGGAGCTTCAGGCAATTGAACCTTAAGTACTCCATGTCCCATTTCTTAAACATATACAATGTTTGATTACATCCTAGAAGTCTCTTTGTAGTGAAAGGCATCTTCAACTCTAAGGGCCATTCCACACTACCTAACTATTGCATTATGATTCCACTTTAACTGCCATGGTTCTGTTCTATGGAATCATAGGTTCTGCATTTTAGGGAGGGATATTTAGCAGTCTCAGCCAGAGAACTCCAGTACCTCCTGAGACTACAAACCCCCACAGGAAGTAGATATGCCAGTTAAAAAGCTCTGGGAAAAACAGTTGTATAATAGATACCATGTACTGATCATTCTGAGTAAATCTGAACTTTGCACTAAAAAGTCCTTAAGAATATTGTGATCCATTTTTCCCTCAGACTCTGATTTCTCTTCTACCCACCAGAATACTCCAGACTATTCCATTCCTACATTTCTCTTTTGACATAGGACTACAGCAGTCACTTTGCTGACATGGCAAACCTACCTGAGATACCATCGGTCACCAAGTCCATATTCCTTCCCACAGATCCCAGAACGAGGCCAGAGACATCGTGGGAGTTTGCGCTCTAGCATTACAGTCGTGGCAACAACCTGAAATATGCATTTGGCAAGAGATGTTGGTCAACATACTTCATGATAGAAAGAGAAAAGAGAATTGTATCTCTGCCACTGGCTGGGCTGCAAACAAGTGCCATCAGCAACTCCCCACCCTGATGGTAGGTAGTGAAAGCAACAGAAACTACGTTTTGATTTTGTAAGTAGCCTTAAGGTCTTTTTAAGTCAAAAAGCAAGGTGGAAACACTCTCCAGACACATGGATAGATAGATGGGGTGATATGAGGCAAAATGTCAGTGTGAATGGTCAAAAAAAAAAGACCTAGACATAATTAAAATCAATTAAATAAGAATGGGAACAACAAGATCAAGAAGGAACCCTATCTAGTTTCCGCATGGGTCTGAAAGAAATATTTTGAATATTGCTTATTGCTCATCATCCTGTTAGATCTATATTGAAAGGATTCTAGATTTTTTCATTGTTGAATTAATCCATACCAACATACGCACATTAATCTTTGCCACAAAACATAATTTCACTAGATTCTAGATTTCATTATAAATGCAAAAAATTCTAAAGACAGAAAATGAGCAAGTAGGTGTGGAGGAGGCCAGTGCTGCTTTTCTTTCTCCCTCATTGGAGCAGCAGCTTCCTTTTAATCTTGCTATAGCACCCTGGCCCCCTCCCTCCTTCTTATACAACCTTGCTTTCCCTTTAAAAATCACCATGTTAGACTATAAAGGGCATAGCTTCTCAATGGTTATTCAAAAAGGATTGATACCCTGTGGAAGCATGTTCCATAAAAGTAAAACTGAAGGAAATACTCTGCTGAGGCAGAAATTATAATAATAGAATGTAATCTTTATTAAAATAACAAACAAGGAAAAGGCATTGGGTGTTACAAGTATATCCAAACAAAATAACATTTATCTAAAGATGTCTAACTAGTTTCTTCAGATCACCACAGTATTCAAGAACAATGCTTTCACATACACAGAGATCTTTGGCTCCCCTTAACACAAAGGAGTAATTCCCCAACTCAGGGTCCCCGTTTCTGACCCACTGAGAAGTGGCTTGGTTTTTTTCTCTTGGGAAGACAATCCACTTATTTAGAGAACCCCTTTTGGTTGACTGAAAGCTCTGACTTAAAGCTCTCTCTAAGAATGGTCACTGAAGGAAGCTAGCATCCAATTCACTCTTCCTGTTTATATGCCTTCTGGTGTCTAACCCACAGCCCTTCCCTCTTACTAGGGGATGGGTTTTGCTCAGAAAGAGCCAGTCTCGTTCCATGGCCACCTGTTACTAGGGCTGTCCTGCTAGTCATACCCCCAGGATCTGTCTCAGTAGGGATTTTTAATACACACACACACACACACACAGTTCAAAATAGTTGCTGATCCAATCCCAAACAGATTCCCAAAGGTGGCTGGGCCCTTTATATTATTTCAGTTATTCCTCAGTTATGGAACTGTTTAATTTCCATTTAACTTCCTAGTTTGTTTTCTTGATTTTTTTCTTTTTTGTTTGTTTCTTTTAAAAAGGGTTTTCCTGGGCCTAAAACAGTTAAGGGGGAAACAACTGCAAATTTGCACTTTACCTTCCGGGGGGGGGGGGTATTTCCCTCTTTTAAAAAAGCATTTAAAAATTTCAGGCATAGCAGGTTGCAGCTAGATGTTGAAACAACACCTAAAGGTCCCACTGAGAGTCGATGGAGCCCTCCCCGCATCCTTCTTTATGCGCTCACCTGAGCTCTCCAAAGCTCATCCCGCTCATGGGCCACGCGCCAGTGGGTATCACCCATCATGGCAATTAGGAGGTTGAGCATGAGGAGGGTGGCAATGACAGCAAAGGCAGAGTATGTGATGCCATACATGAAAGGCAAGTCCACTTCGTAGTTGGCAGGTCCATCAATAATAGTGAGGAAGAGCTCAAATGTGCTGAACAGCGCCATGGGATAATTATAAAAGTGACCCAACTCATCAGGGTCTTCTGTTTGGAAGATGACATAAAAAGCTGGCAAAGGGAAGAAAGAAGAGAATGAGAGAGCAATGTCTAACTTGAAAATCTATCTGTCTAGACTCACTTTCACACAATGGAGGAGAACACTGTGCCTTCCCAGGGAGCTCTGGGAGGAGGCTCATGCAGGAGGCATCGGAGCCAGTTTTTAAATCCCTAGACTGACTGGTTATAGTTCATTGGGGACAGGGGACTCTTGGGGCCCATGTTGGTCTATTTGTGGCTGTTATAAGTGCTCAGGAGGGGAGGAATAGCCCTCTTCAGCACTGGAAGAGCACCCGTGACCGGGGTATTCATTCCTGCCTGCTGCTAGCAACTAATCTCCCTCCTATCGTTTTTTTAAATCAATAGCAATAGCAATAATACCGCTTATCAGCTAAGTGCTCTCTAAGTGGTTTAACAACGTGTTATCTAATCGCCCCCAACAAGCTGGATACTCGTTTTACTGACCTGAGGAAGGCTGAGTCAATCTGGAGTCCAGCAGGATCGAACTCACAACCTTGTGGCTGCAGAACCAGCATTTAACCACTGTGCCACCAGGGCTCCCTAGTACCTGAAATCAACTTTTAAAAGGCTATGCTGGAAACTATCCTGGACTGGTTGCAAGATCGGGACAGCAAAGTCTGTTCTACCGGCTTGTTAAAGTGAGTTATATTTACTTTTAAATGTTGCATTTAAAAGTAAATACAATATGCTTATGGTGCTGAAGAAAAAGGTTTAAAAAAAACACCCTGAAAATTGATTGTTAAACCAAGGGCTGAAAAATACCATCTTATCCATGCAATTGGAGTTACTTGATTTAAAATTGATTAAGAATATTATAATAATAGATGTTGTAACAGTCTACTGTGGGAATTGGCCAGCTTCCAAGTCCACATTTCTCATAAAAAGAACAAGAAGTGAGGGACTGCCTGGTCATCTGGAACTTTTCCTATATTTTCTTTATACTTAACTGTGTATAGATCAGCAAAATTTTCTTGAATTATGCTGACATACGACGGACAATAGCAGTAGCAATGGAACTGACTTGACCTAATAAAATTGATGTAATAAAGAAGAGCAATTTCAAGTGCATCATACCAGGTGATTTATATACTACAGTGAAGTGGCCCCCTGTGGAAGGAGAATTGGAATTGACTTAACTTAATAAATAGATTTAATAAAGAAGAGGAACCTCAACTGTATTATACCAGAGGAATTATATACTACAGAGGACTTACATACTGCAATAAAGTGAACCTGCAATTTGAAAACTTTTTTCTTTTTCTTTTTTTGAATGAAAGAAGATTACTTGGATTTCCACGCATCTTATGAATTTTAGGGATTTTATTAGAGAAGAAGTTTGGTAATATTGAAGTTTAACATTTGAAATTTGAAATTTTTAAATTAAAAAAATCTTAATAGAAAAAAAAGATTTTTTGAAAAAATAAATTTCTAAACATTACGTTCTAAATTTTTCATTTTTAAATTTGGATTTTTTTAATTTTTAAATTCAAAGCAAAATTTTTTCTTTTCTAATTCTTTTTCAATTTTTTAAAAAAGTTATTTTTACATTGTATTTTATTTTTTAACTTTTTTAATTTTTAAAAATTTATACCCCCTTTTCCCTTCTTCTTTCTTTTTCAATTTTTTTTCAATTTTTTAAAAAATTTGCATTTTTAAAAAATAAAATTTTCTAAAATTTATTTTTCCCCTTTTATGTTTTTTTCAAAAAAAATAGAAATGAAAATGAAAAGAGTTGTTGTCTTTTTTTGAAAAAAACAAATTTAAACATTAGGTTCTAAATTTTAAATTTTTTAAATCTGGAATTTTTAAATACTTTTTGTTTTCGCGTCTTTTAAAATTTGTTTTAAATTCATGATTTCTAAAAATATAATTTTTTAAAAAATAATCCTTTTTTCGTTCTTTTTTCTTTTCAAATTTTTCCAATTTTTTTAAAATTTCAATTTTTTATAAATATGTTTTAAAAACTTTTTTTAAATTTAATTCACCCTTTCCCTTTTCCCCTTTTTTCTTTTATCCTTCTTCTTTTGTCTCTTTTTTTCTTATCTTCCTTTTTTCTTTTCTTTTCTTTTCTTTTTTTTTTTTCAAACTTTTGCTCATTTTATTTTAAAAAAAGATTTAAGGCAGCTTGAACATTCTTCTTGTTCCAGCTCCCATGGCCCTTGTGTCCCAAGACAGGATGAATTAGCATTCACATGGGAAGAGTAGGACCATTTTCCTCTTTTACTTGCTTTAAAGTAATGGTGGGCATCTCTTCTTTGCAGGCCCAGTGTAACCTCCTTTTACTTCTCCAGAACTAGATTAATACCCCAGCTTCCCCATTATACTGCACTCTGTATTCAGGCTTTTGCTGTGCTCCAAAATCCAAATCCCTTTTCATCTTTCAGTTAATCTACTTTTCCACTTCATGTGCATTATGGGAAAAACCAGAAAAAATAATGGGATTTAGCATCAGCAGTAAGTATAAGAAAGAAAAAGAAGCGGGGAGGATATTAGCTCAGTGGCAGAGAACATTCTTTGTGAGAAGAGTTCAGGCCTCTGAGATCTCTAATTAAATGGTCTCAGTCGGTAAGACTCAGAAGGAGAGCACAGCACAATGGTTGGAATGTTGGCCTGGGACAGGAGATCCAGAGTCAAGCCCCCATTGTGGGGCTGGGGGGATCTCAGTGGGTAAATTTGGAGCTCATTTTCTGACAGGCCTATCTCACAGTGTTGTTGTGAGGATCAAGAGGCTTGAGCTCAGTGGAGGAAAGATGGAACAAATCAATAAAATAAAATAAGGTTTGCAGATATATTGTGTATCCTTTAAAACATTTATTGTAACGGGGGGGGGGGGTAAAGTATACAAGCTCAAACCTCCACCAGATTTTGAGAATCAAGGACTTTCCTCAGGCTTTTCTAGCTTTGGCTAAGGTGATACAGTGTACCAGTTACAATTCATCTGCAGAGCCATATTCTGGCTAATTTAACAAACTACCTCATGCAGATCTGAAACACATCACTTACCAGATGCAAAACCAAGGATCACCACTGCCATTAACCAGCAGAAACGTAAGAGGTCTCCAAAGATCATCTATACATGCAAACACACAGAAAAGCAGATAGTAATGATGACAAGCACATCTTTGCTCCCATCCCTCCCTTAACATGAGAAGGCAAATCAGACCACAGGACCTCTGGGGCAGACTTATATTCCAGTGTTCTTCCAACTTCATTGGTGGTTTATTTGTAATACCAATTCAAAGGTGCTACTCTGAATGCAAACTGTCCTAAGCTGTAAACTGGAAGTCAGGGACCATCTATTTTCATATGAACCTTTTCAGGTAGTGCATTCAACAGCTAAATGGATTTTCTTAACAGTAGCATCTACGTTGTGGGTTGCCTTCTCTAGAGAGACCCTAGAAATCAGTCATGCTCCTTATGTGTCCTCTGAAAGGTATGGCTCTTTAACAAAACTTTGGCACTGGACAGATCAACTATCTTCTCAGCTAAATGCTGGCTACTCTTATACTAGTTCTGTTGTTTGGGAGGGTAATATTATTTTGGTTTGCTTTCAATGCTATTGATTTTTTAACATTTTTTTTTGCAATTTCAAGTTAAATAGTTGAAATTTTAAATAAATACAGAAAATAAAACCAAAAGACAATCTAGTGTGGCATCCTATGTGTGGATGTTACCAATAAGTGCAAAAGCTGGAAATGAAATGAGAAGTTGGTTGCTAAAGGAGCAATCCACAACACTCTGGGTTATCGCCTCATGTCAGCTGGCCAAGACTGGAAGTGAATGTTCTAATCTGTTGTTGGACCTCACCTCCCTCCTTCGCTTTTGTTAGATAGCCTTGCCTGAAAGTATGTCCTATACCTCTTTTTTTGGGGGGAAGATAGCACAGGAGGGAGTGGATTGCTCCTTCAGCCTTCCTAGAATGATCTTTCTCAGTAAGTATCCATCTCTCATTCTCAGTTGTACTGAAGGCCCCTGTGGTTACCACTGGCATTATGGAGTTCATCCACACTTTATGCGGTCTGGGAATATTAGTGTAGACATAACAGTAAATACAACTCTTTATCCATCTCAAAACTGTTGACTTTGAAACCTTATAGCCCAATGCCCAATGTTAAAAGAATAAACAGTGCCTCTGTGTTCCTTGTTCTCTTCATTCTGTTCACATACACCTTAACCACTCTCTGGACATTCAAAGAATGCCATCTCTTTTTTTTTTTTTGATGAATTGGATTACTACAAAACCTTGGCAATGTTATTGTTGCCAATGCTTGGCCCACCAATGTGCACTTTGGTCTAAATGATGAATCTACTCTTAACTCTACTGAATCTCTCTCAAACTTATAGAGATTTGGGTTCACTGACAGTGCTCCAATATCTGAGAACCTTCTCGCTGAAGTTATGGCGACAAAGAACACCATTTTGAAGGTCAATAACCTCAGAGATGCTTCCCTTAGAGACTCAAAAGGTGATACTGTCAATCAGTTTAACACCAAAATCAAGTATCACAAGGGAAACCTATGCACTGTTGATTGAGCCTGCAAACTCACCCTCTCAAAAAAGTTTTACATGGGTATCTGCTGACAGCTGTTTTCCATCACTTAGTATTATGGTCACCAATGCTGCTACCTGTCTTTTTCCAGTGTTACAGCATAGACCTTTGTCTAAACCATTTTGCAGAAACAACAGTACTTTGTTGACTTTAACATTATTTATACTCAATGAATTGCTCCTGCACCACTGCTTAAGAACTTTCCACATTGTTTCATAGTTTTGTGTGTATGTTGAACTCTTTCTAGACAATAGTATCACTATTTGTTTGGATAGAGTTTGGATAGCAAATCATCCTCTGCCCTGACTGATAATCGATAATGCTGTTCCACCAACATATTCAGTAAGAGAGGATACTATGGTCTAGCTGGCCAATGTGGTGCCACCAAAACTAAATCTGGTCTATGATTTTTTTTATTTTCCATAACACTTTTTGCAAAATTGGTAATGGAAGAAAAAGATATAGTAGGCCCTCCAGCCAATCTGTTCTTAAGGTATCTTGACTTTTTGAATCTAAGCTTCGATCTGTTGAAAATTTCTGGGTAGCTTGTGATTTTTCCCAGAAGTGAGTAGATCAGCTGAAAAGCCACCAAAACTCTCTTGCAAACTGTTGAATACTACTTGATTTAAACTCCATTCTCCTGGATGAATTGAATTTCTGCTCAAATAGTCTTCCTGAAAATTTAGAATTCCCTTTAAATGAACCACTGATAGAGACTTCATGTTTTTCTCTGCCCATGCTAGTATCCTGGTGGCCTCCATCAACTGTTTGGATCTCGTTACTCCTTGCTTGTTCAAATATGTTTTTATGGAGATATTGTCCATCAAAATCTGCACATTTTTGTTCTTTATGATATCTGCAAATTGAAATTGTTAACCTGACAACCCTCATTTCCAGAAGGTTTATGCTGAGTTTTCTCTTTTTCTCTGTCCATTTGCCTTGGGCTGCCCTTCCCAGACAATGTGTTTCCTAACCATATAAATTGGCATCTGATGTGATTGCGATCCTGTCCTGAGGTAGAAATGACATTCTCTTCTCTTCATTCCTGGGTTTCAGCCACAACTGCAACTCTTTTTCTATCCAATTTGGCTTTCTCACCTTCACACGAGCTTTTCTGATAATGTGGCTTTAAAATGGTTTCAGAAACAACTGTAATGGTTTCATATATAACCTAGACCATGATATCAGCTGGATAGTGGACAACGGCATTCCTAACAGTTTTGCAAGATTCATCAGATCTACTGACTTCTGTGCCCACTTGATCTTAGCCCCTCAGAGCTAACACCTCTTCCTTTATCTTCATCCTGCTCTCTCTTGAAAGGAACACACAGCCTTCTGAATATCTATTTCTACTCCCAAAAGAACAATCTTTTGAATAGGGACTAACTGGCTCTTTTTTAAGTTTATAAAGAAACCAAATTCCTGCAGACACTGTATAACTACTCTAAGATCCTGCTCCACTTTGCTCACACTTCTTACCTTCAGTAATATGTTGTCTAAATAGGAATATAATTGGACTTCCTGCTGTCTCAGATATGCTATTACGGGTATTAACAGCTTGGTAAAGACCCTGGATGCAGAATCAAGATCAAACAAGAGCACCTTGAACTGAAAATGGTTGCTGTTGAAATCAAATCTTAGAAAGTTCCTGCGGGTGATGCTCACTGGCACATACAAATAAGCTTTTCAACCTAGAGAAATCAAGTAGTCATTCAAATCCAGATTTTCTAAGATAGTTTGGCGAGTTTCCATTTTGAATCTTCTCTATTGAATGAAGTTATTTAGAAACTTCAGATCCAACTCCAGACAATTCCCACCTCTGTGTTTCAGAATCATAAATATATCCCCTGAAACCTTTGCTTCCAAGTTACTGGTTCTATTGCTTCTATTTACAGCAGATCTTGAATTTCACCCTGCACCATCTTTTTCTTTCCTTCACTTTTTGGAACCACTGAAAGTAAGTACCTTCCCTTTGGTTTTCCTTCAAAAGTAATCTGATAACCTCTCTGCACCACTCATAACACCCATTTTTCTGTTGTAATGCTTCCCCAAAGATGACCAGAGTAACCTTCTGCCCACCAGAATGCTGCTCAAGTCAATATTGCTGCTTCCCACTCCTGTTGGGATGGGTTGATCCTCACTTTGATGCTGATTTTGCTGTCTAAACTGACTGGAATCATAACCTGCATCTGCTATATAGTGAAGAATTTGCTCTGATTTAGCTAAGACTCTGTGAATAGCACAAGTGGAAACATCTTCTGACCCAAGCATCTCTTGAATCCACAGTAATTCCACTTTGGCAAACATAGAACTGGCCACTGAAGCTCTAACAGAGACTGATGATGCCTCATGAGAACACCTCAATGCCGAATCTATTTATCTATATCCTTATCAATGTGTCTCCCTCCTTAGAAACAATCACATTGGACACCAAAGCAGAGTCAGAAGCATCCACCAGTGGAGTTGATGAGAGCTCCATTGTCTTATCAAATGTATACAGATTTCTATTGGACAGGTTGACCACTGATCAGACTTTGAACATGAACTTGGTGTTGAGGAAAATATTTTTGGTGTCTAGTGAGAGCAAGGTGAGGCGGAGATCCGCAACATGCCACTCTGAAAGCCATCTCATGGTGATTAAGGTGAAAGATTCATCCCCCAAGAAACTTGAAAAAGACAAGCTTTTTGCTCAGGCAGGCAGAAGCAGAGCAGGGCTTTCAGCTGCTTCTTCAACTTCTGGTCACCATTTGAGAAAGGGGATTCTACACATAAGGGAGGGGCTGGAACTAGTAAACTGACAGCCAATCTCTGAGCTTAGGGGAAATGAACATGCAAGCTTGAAGGGCAGGGGAAGTGCAGCAGGTTGCTGCAGAAACCCTTTTAAACTCATGCCTCAGAGGAGTGCAGGGAGCATTCCTAACCTCATGCCTGTTGTAGAGACAGTCAAATGCAGGGAGAAGTGAGTTGGAAGTAAAGAATGAAGCTTCAGTTAAAGTGCCCACAGGTCCACAGAACCTTTCTGCAGTAACTGAGGAAATTATTAGGGAATTAACTGTTGAGGAGTTAGAAGCAAAAGGGCTTAGGCAGAGTAATTTGAACAGAATGAGTTTGTAGGATATTATTAATATAAGGAATTTATTGAGTGGAGAGGACTACCGTGTAATGAATTGTCCAGTATCAAATTTAGTAACTAATGAATTAAATACACAAGCAAACATAAAGGAAGGAAGGTCTGGCACATAATGGTCAGTCAAGGCAGCAAAAGCAAAAGCCAAGGAAATATACAAAGACTAAGCATACATTGCATGATGAAGGGGCTGATGTGAGAAAGTCAGCATTAAGGGAGGAAGTGCATTCAGATTCAGATGTGGAACTAATACAGGAAAAGGATTTTTTACAAGATGACAGTGGCTTTAATACAGAAAGGGACCAATCCTCAGAGGAGGAAGAGATGGAGGAATCTGCCAAATTAAGGCTATGTGAGGCAGATAAATTTAGGAATGTACTCAGAAAAGTCCTAATAGCTTTGGGATTAGAGGAATCAATTGAAGGCACTTCGAGTAATGATAAAGACAGGTCAATAGCAGCAGTATTGAAGAGAAAGCTTGTCAAATCAGTAGAGATTCCCAGGCCTGATTGGGTTTAGGACCTCACTGAAGCAGAGCCACTGCCATCACCATTCACTTTATGTTTCTCTATGTGCAGGTGGGTTTCCTCCCCACCCTTGCTTCTCCAGACTTTTATTTTTCTTGAATCTATTTTATACCTTTTCAACTATTAGCACACTAACCTAACAGTGTACTAACCTAACAATATAATAATACTAAATTATTTTTGTTATTGGTTATCTATTCCTAGATCAAGCTTACCTTACAGCTGCAATGAAATCTGGGGTGTTTGTGGATAATTAAGATACATTATTCTATGTATCACTTTCTGAGTGGAGTGTGTGCCACTCACTTACCTTTTGGATCATAATGGTGAAGGGTCCCAGCATTTGAAATCCCCGTGCAAAATACATGACATTGCACCAGCCAAGCACCAGAGCGAAGGACATGGGAACCACTTCTCCTTGTGTGCTTGTGAGACGCATCACCATGGTCACCAGTATCATGCAAGCATACGTGATGCTGAACAGGCCGAAACAACAAGAGAATCCAAATTTAATCCAGTGCAATCTAGATTTACAGCTCATGCACCCACTACCATTACTCCGCTAGCTCATGCACCCACTACCATTACCCCGCTAGAAAGAAGCCTCACATGATGACATGGAATGGTCCTCCAAGGATGGTCTGTCCAAAGTACTTGGCGATTCCAACTCTGACGATATCTGGAATCTGAGAGAGGACCATTGATCACATGAGTGATTCTCTTAAAAACAACTGATTTAGTTAGTTTTATTTAATTTATACGCTATCTGCCCCCAAAGTTACTTATAACATACTTTAAAACAAAATACTGCCAAAACAATTTATAGTACAAGAGCTTACAAAACAAATAAACAATCATATTAAAAATATTCATTTTAATAAGTTTTAAAAGCATTTTAGACATAGTAATGAAGAAAAAACTACAGATAAAAACAAAAGTTTAAAAGACTCTCATGTAATAACCTGTTAAAAGCCAAAGGCTTTTCAATACCAAACTGTTCATTCATCTTTCTGTTTTCATTTTGTCTTTTTAAGAAAACATAAGCTGGGGCCTGGTAACTGGCACTCACATTAAGGAAGACTTCCAGAACTACATTTAGGAAATACTAGAGCTCAGCTCTGGAAGACATAAAGCAGAAATAATAACTGGCTGAAAGCTCAAGTAGAGAGAGGCCACTTCTCCCCCACTGAATCCAGGGGAAGAGACAGAACCTCATGCTCTTGCCTCTGTTGTAGACTTCAGACTTGTATCTGAATGAGAGAGAATGAAGTATGCGAATGATCATTTGCTGCAGGATACGAGTCCTTTTAGCAATTTCTTGCACTTTACACTTTTGGGGAATTCACTGCTGGTTGGGTTTGTTAGTGTCTGACGCTTTAGAAAGGGTTTGTGTATTTGGCTTGGGCCCATCCATGATTGATCAATAATATCAATTGACCAATGGTTGACACTAAATCGAATGAATAAATAATACTGCCTAGGAAGCAAACTGTTGGGGTTGCTATCATTATCATATTATTGCCATGTTTCATTGATATGTATTCTTGTTTTATTACTGCAGTTCTTGTGAGTTGCTTTGGAACTACTATCAGGACGAGTGGCATACAAATTTAAGGTCATGATGATGCATGTCTCTGTCAAAAGAGAGAGATAATTTATTGGAAAGAGACAAAAAAAAACCCCACAAGACTTCTAGATAAGCATAAATACTGACATTTCTCAGTTAAGCACTATTGTACTAGGCTTGTGTATTAGATTTAACTAAGAACAGTCGAACAGACTGAGGAAAGAAAGCCATCTCTGTTACCTCCAGCATCAATATCACTATGGCTCCGATGACAGTAATCAGCTCACCAACTAGTCTCAAGTCATCTTCAGGAGTTAGATAAGATTCCTGAAAACAAAACATGATCCACATTGTCAGAACCTCATACAGTCAAGAGCTAAACTGCCAATAAAAAATTTAGTCCTTTCTAGGTTCAGTCAAAGTCCTAGTAATGATCTCTAAAACTGTGGATTCAACATACCTCCAAACCTACGCTCTGCTAGAGATAGGAATCTGCTCTTAAGTGTACCATCTACATCCCAAATCAAGTCTGTAGCATGTTCTCAGTAGCTGCTCAGCAGTCTAGATTTTCTTCCTCCTAGAGGCTGGTCAAATCTAGAGCCTGTGCATCTTCCAGAAAAAATGTAAGATATATTTATTTAAACTTGCTTATTATGGACAAGTAGAGGGTAGAATGATTTCCGTATATGTACCTGCTTCAAGAATCTGAATATAATTAAATAAGCAAAGAAAACACCAGAAACAGGAACTGATATTTCAAATGGGATTGTTCATATTCTGGAATGGGTAGGAGAAAGGCAGGTTACTTAGAGGCCTGGAGACAACAGCTAGCCTGGCTTCTGTATTATTTAGACTAATATTAAAAGGAGTTCCAGTGGTTTCTGAAAATGGGATCTAATTGTCAGTCATCTTTCAAAAATAACTCAGCTACTGGGTGAGCGAGCCATTTACGAGCTACATTAACCAATTAAGAAAATGTAACTCCATCTTTTGTGTGTTTCAATCTTATATCTTGCTTTTATATATATAGCTTGTATCTTATATCTTGCCCATTAAGTGCTGGTGGTTATAGTTAAGAGATGAAGAGGGGGAATGCCAACGTGGCTTGGAAGCAAAATTCTGACAGAGAACAATAAAGAATAAATAAAGTTGACTTCTCAGAGGGCAAAAATCCCTACAAAAACTTTTTGCAAGGAGATGGGTGTATGGGAAATGACCAGAAGACCATTGTAATCTCAAGGAAATGTAAGGAATGTCCTGTCCTCAGGTCACTCCATGCTTTAAGTTTTTCTATGCTACTTGCTGAGAACTCTGACTAATTAAGCACACTGTCTTTTTCTTTTACTTCTGTCTTTTGCCTTGATCTTGCAAGGTCAAGGACTCTGTATGTTTGTTAGCTTGGAAAGCAGACAAAACGTAAGTTGCAGATGATATCTTCTAACTGGCACTTGCCCTTGATTTGAGACCAATAATAGCATTGATAATTAAAAGGAGTTGGGTGGAGAAATCCATCTCTGTGTTACTGGACATTATAGTCTAAAGTGGGTTTCCTTTGTATGCTATAACTGGGTTTCCACCTGTGTGTTGGTAACGTTCGTATGCTTATGTTGTGTAAACTTCTTGCTGCTGAATAAATCTGGGGCCTTTTCAACTACAACTGGCTTTTTTTGTTGCCTCCAGATCCTATAAAAAGAACTCCCTTGCCTTTGGTGAATTGGCCAATTGCCTTTGGCAAGACAATGGGTATGTTGTCCTTTGAATAGTCATCCTAAGAAAGAATTTCAGGAGACACAGCCTTCCTCACCCTTTCATGATGAACAGCACATATCAAAATGTTCTCTCCTGTGCAAGCCATAACTATATGTCAGACCCTCCTTTGCTCAGTGATTTTGGTCTCTCAGTTTGTCTAACATGAAGCAAGAACTGCTGTGTGAAAGAAAGGAGTACAAAATATGAAAGCAGCTTCAAATGGAACAAGAATATGTCAATTAATTCCTGGTCAATTAATTCCTGGTGTTCATGCTAAATTTTCTGTTACTCTAACCTTTGAATAACCCATCACATAAGTTCACAAGAAAGGTGAGTGAGTGTGAAGATCACTACTTTTCCCTTCCCTTGTCCTGACCCTCATATCATCTCCACCAATGAGTTGGGAGGGAAAGATTGGCTGGTGCTGTGCAACTCCTCTCTCATAAATATCTCACCTAATCCCATTTAGAAGGGAGAGACTTAAAGGAATTTCATTTGAATTTAAACAATGATACACTGTATTGAACACAACACAAAAAGCCAAAGATTTTATGGAGAAGTTTTTAAAAAATCTAGAACAAATTTTTGTAAAAGTATTAGAGAAATTACAGAATCATTGCACTGAGAATGTGACACTGATTAGAGATTAGAATTGAGTTATTAATCTGCAATATGACAGTCATTCAAACAAAGAGATTAAGATTCAACAAAGAATCAAAGGTTCTGGAAGCCATGCCCCATGAAGAATGGCTTAGGGAGTTGGGTATGTTTAGTCTGCAGAGGAGAAGGCTAAGAGGGGACATGATAGCCATGTTTAAATATTTGAAGGGATGTCATGTTGAAGAGGGAGTGGGCTTGTTCTCTGCCGCTCCAAAAACTAGGACAAGGAGACATGGATTCAAACTGCAGGAAAGGAGATTGCACTTGAACCTCAGGAAGAACCTCCTGATGGTCAGAGCTGTTCGGCAGTGGAATATACTGCCTCGGAGTGTGGTAGAGTCTCCTTCTTTGGAGGTTTTTAAGCAGAGGCTGGATGGCCATCTGTTGGGAATGCTTTGGTGTGTGTTCCTGCATAGCAGGGTGCTGGACTCGATGGCCCCTGGGGTCTCTTCCAACTCTATGATTCTATGATTCTAAGAAATCTTTCTACAACCTTCTTTGAGGTGTTAGAAAATCTAGATGTGGTCAATGCATGGAGATTCAAATACGGCAATGCTAAGGATTACATGTTTTATTCAGACAGACATAAATAATTTTCAAGAATCAACATGATCCCAATCTCAAAATTGTTGGCTACAGATATAAAGTAGATACTTGTCAGGATGTGTAGCTCCTGCTACAGGAATGTATCGGGTCTGCTGGATGTATATTGAAGTAATATATATTAACCATTGTAGAAGTAGATGCTGTAGAGCTCCTTTATGCTTATCTGTAATTGCTACGAGGTATCCAGTGTTAATTGATGATTGCAGCAGTGTATATGTACTGGGCCTGCCGGTTTTGTTCTATCAATGGCTAATTGCTTCATTGCCTATTGTTACAATGTATCAAGGAGGTGGGAAGATCAGAGATGGGTGAAAATGGAGTCAGAAGAGGCTTGTGTTTTGGGAACCTGGTGTCTCTAAGATAAAAGGTAAGAAATATGTGCTCGGGTCAAACTGGTAAAGGATGAAGAGAAGTGGGAAACAGGCATGGGTCTGGGAATTGTCTGGGAAGTGGTGTGATGCTTAGATTTATGGTCCTCAATAATCACAGCTTTGCATGCCTAAACTCTGGAACAGTTACAAATAAAAAGGTGTAACCTCCATGTATGCTTTAGTCTCAGCAACTTGAGAGGAAGTATACTGTTTTGCTGGCATTTCTACATAAACTTCACTCTGAGGTAGAGAGTAGGAGGGCAACTACCTTCTGCCTAGGGTGGCCTTTGGTACAAGGGAAGGAAATGTGAGTTGTGTTCAGTCCCCACTGGCCAAAGCCATATTCATGTAGGCCTGCCCTGCTGTAAATTTTGCTAGACATGGATCTCCTCTCATTCTCTCACAATGGAATAATAGCACTATAACAGTGTAGTGCGTGGAAAGGCCCTTTTTGCTATCTGAAGCAGCATTTTAAGCCATCTGATATGCAAACACTTGCTTTTATGGAAAATTGTTTTGTCTGGAACTTCATGTGAAACACATTTTGAAGTTGCAAATGTTACCAGTCAAACTTTTGTTGCATTCAAATAATATGAATACCTAGCTTGTTGGGGGCATGTATAGAAATGTTTCGAAATACATGCTATTTGTAAGTTGTTCGCCGCCTCGATCCATATGGAGAGGCGGGATACAAATAATAAAAATTTTTTTTTACAGCTATTAGCATCAGCATAGGCAACTTTCCAGCCTCTTAAGAAAGTCAAGATAAAAGAGAACTTACCTGCAATAGTTTCTGAACATAGATGGTGTTATCCCTTTCATGAGTTTTGTTCCAACTCCGTTGTTTCAGAGGTCGGTAGACACAGCACATTGTGAAGCAAATCATGTACAGGACGTAGAACAAGGCCAAAACACAAAAATATGGCCTTCCATATTTATTCCACTTCAGGCTTACTAACTCATTCACAGGAATAAGGTCTAGAATCTGACGTGCCTAGAAGATGTAAATGAGCCTTTTGTTCAACTTCCTCCTTAAAGAGATCTTTTCACAAGTAATAAACTTTTAAGCATGGGGGGGGGGAATCACACTGAAAATGGGGTACTTGGATAAGGTTAAACACGTACATTCATGGGAGAGTATGAACTAAGAGGCTAACTCAGCATTAGAATATGTAAGGAACTAGTTACCAATAAAATGATCAATTTCTTGTCACAATAAAGAAGGCATAACTGAATAACATTATGAGTTTAACAGAACAAGGGGATAACTTCGTTCCTTTTGTAGTAAAACTGTAAGTGTTTAGTTTTTGAAGGTTTTAACAGGGGGTAGCCTCACTGTTCCATAGGTATGATACATGCAAGAGTTCAGCAGCTGGTAGCATTCTGGTGTGTATATGTAGTATATGTGTGTAGGAAGTAAGATAACCTATTTTAGTTCTTTTTTGAGTAATGAGAAAAAATACCGGTAGTTACTAGATAAAACAACCTTAAGTTGGGGTTTTCAGGACCAATTCACATGTTCTATCAGGAGCGTTGCTTTCTCTGCACCCTCCTATACAACTGGGTGTCGAATTGCTTTAGAAACATATGGTTCTGGCAGAGGCTAATGTAGAAATAGCCAACAGGACCCAATAATCTTGTGATGGTGGTGGCTGCATAAGTTTGGTCCTATCCCGGCTGTAATATACACATAGCTGTAGTTCTCAGTAAGGGGTGGAGGGAACATCATAATGCAACAACCTCCAAAAAAGGCTAGAAGCCCCTAGTTCAAATTTCAACTTTGCCTTGAGCTTACAATATAGTCATCACTTTGCAGGTGGCTTTTCCCTGCAATCCGTAATATAATTCTGGTCTATTTTAAAGTGCTATTGGGATGAATACTTGGTTCATACATGTGGACCCTTAATACAAAAATTATTATTGTTGTTATCAAGAGTAGTGTAGCGTGAGAGTACTCTTTGATGTTCACACTATCAGCCCTCCCGGGGAATTCTTTGTAGAATATTTCAGCTGCCACTGAATGCCTGCCATCTAGTGAGGATTCTGTAAACATCCAGCACTCTTCCTGTGGTTACACATGATCAGCAAAGGAAAGTGTCTACCATTAATGATCTCAGTAAAGATCTTGGCTAAGTTTTATAAACCAACCCACCAACCAACCAACCAAGGCCTCCTCTAGAAGAAATACATTGTAGTCACCCAATTACCTCTCTTTTTTTGGTGGTCACAATGAGCTCCAAAAGAGATTGATCATCACCCCATGAATCAATTTCTGTGAGATCATACAGAGTGGATGTGACAGGTCCAAAAGTCCATTGAACGTGCTTTCTTCTTTGCATTAGGTGCTGGAACATCTTGTTATTGGGAGGCAAATAACAGTTACTATAGTCCCATGCAAGGAAGTTGATATAGATTATTCAATTGCCCCCATGAATTCCTCTAGTGCAATGTCTCTCTCTTTATTTAAAATTACACATGTAGAAAAATATGAAACTATAAAAATAGAGTATAGTTAATTATATAATAAACTGCAGTACATGAATAAATCTTGAGAAGTCTCTCCTGTTTCTTCTGAAACCATAGCCAGTACCTCTAACCTGTATGTTTTTAAAAGCTTAGTTCTACTGGTATACCATTGTCAAAGCAATGCCTTATACTGGAAAGGTCTGCTCTCGTGTCTTCTTCCACATCCCTAAATGTCTGCCCTCTTGCAGTTTCTTGGACCTGACTAATATGTTGTCCTAGTAATGCATTCATTGCCAGGAAGTCCACAAGGACACTTCTCTGTTTTTATGAACATACCAAAAAGGCTTTTACTTTTATTAATTTAAAATATTTATAGATACATTTTACCCATAATGCTCTCAAAGCAGCATATACTACTTATACTACATATACTACTTATATATCACAAAACTTTAAATATTAGGAATGATTAAGGACAGAATAGTATCCTCTCTCATCTCCTACTGAATAAAACCAACTATCAACTGTGAAAAAGCAATGAAAGCTGAACAGAACAGGAATTACTTCTCTACTCATTAGAAGCTGAGCAACAAAAAGGTTAACGTAACCTCCTCAGTGCTGGTGATATGCCATTTTGTTTTTCTTTGTGTAACCCACTGCTGAGATCACAAAACATCATCCTTATGGTTTCATGCTAAGATACTCTACATTTTTTCTATAAGCTTTAGATATACCCATAATGAGCTAATCCGGAGGAAGCAGGGTAGCAGGAGGCTATTTCTAACCACACAGGCCAGGGTGAAGGCTTTCAAAAACATATATAAAGGTACTGTGACAAAGTTCTCACTCAGTTTTGCTTGGATGTGGTTAGACAAGTTCAGGGAAACCCTGGAGCCTTCGCAAGTAGGCCCAGAAGGCTGGGGAGGTCAGGACACACAAAAGCAATCCCACTACATGTAGGATTGAGTATACAAATATGTGGATACATTCAAAGTGTCTGCAGCACCCCTAATTTGCAGAATACAAATCATTAGGTGGTTTGTTTTGTTTTAATGTCTTCACAACTATGTCCTATTGACATTATTGTGATGAGGCAGGTTATAAACACATACAATAAACACTGCTACAAATGTAGCAACATTTGGCTGAGCACAAATTTACTCACTACTGTGTTGCCCTCAACGCCAGCCAGCTTAAATGGAGTGAGTCCTTCATTGTTGGGGATCAAGTCCAGGTCACTGTGCTCTTTGTCTTGCTTGTTGTAACAGAGAAATAGATTGTACATTTGACATGCATCTGCTTTGTTAGGCTGGAGAACCAAGACATGGAGAACAGAATTGCCTATCAGAACACAAAAAATAAAGACACATCAAGAATCAATCTTGTGTCTTGAGGATAACAGATGGTCTCTGCTCCATTACTGTCTTTTGTGACTTTGTAGAAAGAATAGCCCAGCATTAAGAGGTAATGACATTTTCATGCACTGAAGAAAAAGAGAGTATGATAGCTATAATGAAAGAGACAGAGAGAAAATTCATGGATTATGAGTTGGTTTGTCAGCATCCTTTTTTCTGTTAAAGAAAAGGGCTTAGAGCTAAGATATATAAATAGCAGAATTACAGAGAACAGCACTAGCAAGACTGCAAATTTCTGAGCACAAAGTGATGGATTAAACACATACAGAATGTATCTTCATAAAAGGGCCGGAACTTACTGGGTTATCTTGGGCACATTGTAAACTCTGAGCCCCAGAAACCCCTGTGATAAATTTGCCTTAAGGTTGCCATAAGCTGGAAACAACTTGGAGGCACAAAACAACAACAAAAATGACAGGGAGAAGGTCTATACTTCTTCTCAACATATTACGCCCTATACTCCTCCAATGTGTATACATGTATACATGTGTTCCTACATGTATATTCCTACTGCAGATACCTTACCTAAGGAGTCTTGTACTCGGATGTTGGCGCCATGTTCAATGAGCAGTTTCACTATTTCTTCACTTCCTGCACAAGCTGCAAAAGATAAAATATGTTCCCCTGAGGAGAAGGAAAAAGAAAAGAATTTTAAAAAATGAATAATATTGGGGACACAAATTCAAACTTGGGAGGGCATCTGTATAAAAATGCACTGATGTAACACTCTTACAGGAGGGGGTCACTGCACATGGCCAGGGAGGGGCCAATTTTCCTCCAGATTCCCCTGTGACCCACACCTCCCTGTGTGTTTTTCTGCAGAGCAGTCTTCAAAATGGAGACTGGAAGTGACATTATGTCATATTTTGAGAGGGACTCTGATGAAAACAGAGATACTGGACCAGGGGATGATTTGGGATCTACATGCAGTCTATGGACCACACTCCCTACCCCTGACATATTATGAGACATCTACTAGACTAATTTTGTTCATTTTTTTAATAGTGAAGTTTGATCTGTGTAGATGTGCAGAATATTTTAAAAACAAAAAGTTCAAATCTCAAGTGAATATCCAGTAGAGCAGTTTGCTACAGATATACCTCAATAGCTGTTCTTCATGTGAAATCACACAACACAGTGATATCATAATACTCATACACAGTATACAGAACTGCTGTGTGGAACAGAAGATATAGTTCCACTATGTGCTCTAACAATTGCAGCAGACATAAAAACTGAATCATCAAGACCTGTGCCCTCCCACAAGATCTCATCATTCCTGACCAATAAGTAGTTAGGGATAATGGAAACTGGAGTCCAACAACATCTGGAGGTCCATGGGTTCTCCTTTCTTGATTCTAGAGCAATTTATTTAGTTTTAAGAGTTAAAATTCACTTGGGTTTTCAAGAGATTAAAGAATCAGTTGTACAGTAGGATGAATGCTCTTTACTCTGGTTTGTACTCTAAGCAACTATGACCTATAAAGTTTGAAAGGAAGGCCAAATACCCTCTGAGACCATACATTTCCCACCATCATGACTGGAACTCCATTTAAGCAAGAGCAGCTAAAGCAGGGAGGCTCCCGCCTTTTCTTCATGCATTCTCCCTAGAGTGTTACAATTTATTCAGAGTGAAAATTAATGATGGCTCATTACCAAAATGCCTGAAAATTGATTTCCTAAGCAGGGTTTAATTACTGCCTGAAACAGGTAACAGGGGATCTATATAAGCACAGCATGGCAAATCCTTAGCTCTCATAAAGTCAGCTGGGAAATTCTAATCTACATTGGCTAGAGACTCCGCTCTTGGAGGAAATGCAAGTCTATGGCTAGAAATACTGAAGCAGATCAGAGAATAGAAAAAGGAAGTAACTTGTTAAATGGATAAGCAGCAACCTGTTTTCTGAATTGCGGAGGAATTCCAAAGGAATGCCTTACATTCTCTCCAATGAAAAGAGTGAGAATAGATTGTGCAATAAAATGACTTCTACAGTTTGCCAAACCAGCTTATTACTGGCTTGTGCCACCTTCACATGCCTTCCTAAGCGCGTTCCATATCATACTACGTTAAAAAAACAACAGCACAAAAACTCATGTCGAAATACATTCTTTTTTCCCCCAAAATTCAAATTTTCTAAAGAAAGGCATTTCAAAATACACGTTAGTACATTCTTTTACCTGACAGGTATATCACAACTACATTTTTTTAAAGAAAAAGACATAAACAATACCAATAAATGATAATGGTAAAAACACAGATATTGGTCTGATCCAGGGCTCAGTCTTAGAACCTGACTTTCAAGCCAGGACTCTGGAATATGTAAAGTCGCATTGGACAAAAGGTGGCCTTGGAGCTATATGTAACTCCAAAGCCTGTTTTTGTGGCCATGAAGCCCTCCAGACTCTCTAGACTGCCTTTTTCCCCCTGGGTGGGGGCAAGGGAAAGGGTGAGTTACATCTCTTTGGAGCCTCTGGGGCAGCAAATTTACCTTTTAAATAGGTTGCAGAAGCTCCCTGCACTTTTTGACCTTCAAAATGCCCATTTTTCAGAACCAGACCTGGATGCTTCTGGAGGATTTGTTTGCTTCTTATACTGCAGCTTTGGACAGTCCATGAAGACCTCAGAGGTCCCAAGGGAGATCAGTGGCTCAGCAGACCCAGGACAGCTGAGTACCACTGATGTAAAGAAATGATTAGAAAGGAAAGGAAAGTTCCTTTGTGTATGGGCAGAATGCCTTTCTTTTGAGACAAAGTAATTGTAGCCAATCATCTTCTATCTGAATTTAAAAACAGGGCCACTTCTTTTATGTTTATATCCCCTTTTTCTCGTAAAACTGGGACTCAAAGTGGCTAGGTTTTTTGGGTAGATTTTTTTAGAGAAAAGGTATGAATAAAAGCAAAAAATGATAATATTAAAAAACAGAAAGACAAATTATAATTTCAAAATATAGCCAAATTAAAAGCATTTTTTAAAAAAATACATCTACAGTAAAGTGCAGCACTCAATGAAAAATTTCTTCACCATTTGGCCTCCAAGTACCTTTCTCAGAAAAGGAAAACTTAAGTGCATCAAATAATTCACCTCACTTTAATTGATTTTTTAAAAACTGGTTCAAGTAAGCATTCACACACACAAAAATGGGCTCACTCATTCATTATTTTATCAGACCAGCTCTGCAGGCTAAGTGGAGCTGTGAAGAGACAACTGGAAACCAGAGATTGGTTCTGTGTCCACCTGGCTGAGCTTGTACATCATTAAAATTAAGTCATTATCTCTGATTCATTAACATGGTCAATAACCATGTTAAAATTTGTTATTTTAACCATTAAATTCCCATTATGTTATTTCATTTTTGTACCAGCAAATAATATTTCTCATCACTTTAATTTGTGACTGGCCATATTAAGTAATGCTCTTATTTTTTTTTAAAAAACACAACTATTTAACAATTTAACAAACAGCTTTTGACACCAACAAATTCATTTTCTTAAATGATTCAATCTTAACACACCAATGTGAGCACTAACTGTTCCAAGTTTCCACACCTCACCACTGGCTAAGCAGTCTAATGCTGATGGCAGTGCCACTTGAAACAGCTGAAGGGCTGCATGTTCCCCAGTGCTGCCAGACACTCAGACACCTTTTGATGATGTGGGAAGATTCAGCAGCTACACTTTCCTTCCTCTGCTTGTTGTCCATCTTTTCCCCCTCCTTCTATAACCAAGAACTTCAGCAAGCTGTGAGAGAGGTAAAACTGTGGCTCTTCCCCACTTCCTCTAAAAGTTAACAGCGGGATGTTAATTTCCAAGCTGCAACCCAGCAACCCAACGCTGAAGGCCTTATTAGGGTACTGGACACAAAAGAGGGGCAGAGCTGCTGTACAGTGCTGAGGCAGCCAGTGATGCAGGGATGAAGAAAGCTGCACCTGATGAGAGTCCCTCCTCTACACAGCCATTTTCAAATGACACACAGGAGTTTTATCCTCCGTCACTTCTGTTCACTCAAGGTCTGTTTACATCTTCATGCTTGTGAGTCTACTTTCATGACATTTGAGCTAAGATCCTCTTGGTTGGTAAACCAACCACTGGTTGATAAACTAGTGTTCATGGTAACAAAAAGGCCACGGGCACTGCAACGGGGAGATGGGAGGGGAAAAGAAATAACTAGAAGTTATTTCTATCAGAAAACTGCCTATCCAGTTCCTAACTGAGGTGGTCAGCATGCATCTGGGTTGTAATACTGTAAACAGGGGCTGGGGATGATGTGACTGCATGATGCTCCATGATAAAACATTCCATCCACACACAAAAGCAGAATGTGAGGAGCAGACTATATCTAGAAGAAAGCAGGTGGTAGACTGCACACATACCAAAATAGATGAGATTGTCACTCCTGGGTCTGAATACGTATCCAGTGGCTCGTGGGCCATTGATATCTGCCCCTTTCTCCAGCAAAGCTTTCACCAGGTTCACATTTTTGTTCACCACAGCTATATGAAGAGCTGTCTGCCCTGAAACACACAAACAGTTCTTCTAATGAGCTTACAGTTTAGAAAGACAATGATATTTTTTCAAAAATAATCTACGGTATGATGATTGGTCCCTCGTGGGTAAACAATTCATGGTCAGAGCTAAGATAGACCTGAAATCATTTGAGTTTGTGTCAGCTTTATGAATCTTCAAAGAAGCTTATATAGGTTAACTGCAAAAGAAAAGCGCTTGGAATAAGATGTGCAAGCTGATTTTAATTGCTATTGTGAGCACAAAATTAATTGTCATTAAAACAAGTAGCCCAGATTCTGATCCAAGAAGTTCAGGGCTTTGGAGATTCTCTTTCTCATGTTTAACAAAGCATCTTAAATTTCTCAGGTGGTACTTCTGAGCAATGCAGGGGCTAAGCATTTGGACTAGGAATGCCTTTCTTTAAGACAACTTATGTGGCCTCTAGATGCCATTTACTCTCAGTGCCTTCCCAATTATAGCACTATGATTTCACTTTAATAATCATAGCAACCTCCTTTGGAATCCTGAGTTTTGTAGTTTTGAGAGGCACTAGGACTCTCTGGCTTTAAATTCTAAATGGATGGAATGGATTCCACAGGATGGAATCATGGCAATTCAAATGGAATCACAGTGCTATAACAGTGTAGTTTGAAAGGGTCATCAGTCTTACCCCTGCTCCTACAGACTGGGGATAATTAGGACTGGCAGAGTACGAAGGATTGGGGCTAGAAGGATCTCACTGCTACTGCCCCTCCATCCCAATCACCACTGCAGCCAACTCAGGATTTGCAAAAGGATTGCCCTTTGCAGTGTCAGGCTGTGACAGTGGCACTGGTGGTGCTCCTGCCTGCTGCCTGCTGTTTCCTTCTCTACCTGCCCACTAGCAAGGCCAGCTGCCAAGCTGCTTCCAGAGTGCTTACCCAGCAGCTGCTGCTTCTGCCCGTAAGCAAATTTTGCTGCCAGGTGAAGGGAAGGGTCACCAGAAGCTATGGCATGGGCTGGCCATTGTTCTTCCCTCAGCCATGCCATCAAACATGCTGCAGGAGGAGAAAGGCTTCCTGCAGCGTGCTGGCTGGGATAGAAAATTAAAAATCCTCTGCATTTTTCTTCTTGTTCTCTGGGAGTGAGCTCCCTATTTCAGCAAGAAAATATTGGAAACTGTGTCCTACAATAGCAGCATCTGAGAGAAGCAGGCATTCCAGCCCAGTTGGATTCAAAAGAGACCACTGCTGTCTCTAACTTGCTCCCCTCTGTCTGTTTCCCTTTCTTTCCCTGCAAGGTCAAGAGAGGGCTTGTGATGCCACTGTTTCCACCACCTGCTGAACCTATCTGGCATTCACTGGGCCCCTTTCTCTTGCCTCCCCAGGTCTGTGGTCTAGTTTTAGTTGTTTTGTTTTAATTTTATTTTATTTTGTGGATTGAAGGGAATTTTGATATTTGATCTTTCTGGAGACTGTTTCCCTTCATTAATTACTGTTCTGTTCAGATTGGGAAACTCTCTGTGGGGTGAAAAGCTGGAATAGAAATGCCATCACTGCCACCACCAACTACCACCACTGTCCTCACCCTCCTTACCTGTGTAGAGCTCTGATGTCATGGTCTCATTCACAAGCTCTGGAGCTGCCTCCAACAGCATCTGAGCAGCTTCCAAGCTGTTGTACAAGGCAGCCACGTGAAGAGCTGTCTCCCCAACAGCACCTAGAGAGAGCACCAAAATGGCACATGTCATTCCACTGATCTAGTGAAAGTCCTTGCAGAGATTATGAGAGCAATACTGATGATGCTACAGGAACCAAAGCACAACTTACTAACAATTCCCATTCCTCCAGCCTTCATGTTATCTAAAGGATGTTTCTCCCACTGATAAAATCTTTGCTTATTTCATTCTCTCATAGACAAGAACAAAAAAAAAAAAAAATCCAAATGTTTTCTCTGTGGCGGGTGAGATGATGAAGGTTTTTGTGATCACAATTCTCCCCATTTCCCATTTACAAAACTTATACAAAAGATTTTTTTTTTGCAAAAATGCAATGTTTTTGCACAAAGTATAACACTGATTGTATGTTTGTATATGTGTGAGTGTGCGCATGTGCATCTATATGAGAAACAGGAGGTGGAGTGCTGTTTTTTTTTTCCTCAAGCAGAGTCTAAAAAAAATCTCTCAGCATATGACAATTTTTTTCATGGGCTTTCTCTGTGTCAAAGCACTCTTTCTCATCGAAAATGAATAAATTTGTAAATAGTCTTTATATTAATAATATCTCCTCTGTCCAAGACACGGATGTGTCTTCAATGCAGTAGCAGTGAATGTGCCTTCTGAGTACATGAGATACAAAATTTGACTTTTGTGTTAGGATGATGAAGAAGCACATAGGCTTCCTGTCCTTATTGACACATTAGGATTTGCCTTAACCTTCTTCAGCTCAAGAACACATTTCCCTCACTGTCCACCCACTTTATTATTCTCCTTAGAGTCACTGTGTGTTCTCTGTGCAGGCAACGTGGCCACAGTGAGAAGATGGCTCAGTACCTCTCTCATGAAGGTCACAGCTGTGGTTGGCAAGCAGCTTCTGGATGGCGGAGACATCATTTTCCTTTGCAGCCAAGAAGAGGGGAGATTCCCAGATCCTGAAAGAAACAGAAAGGAAATGAATACTATCAAACACAGGATATCTTGTTACAATTCATATCATTCATGAAGGATGATTTTTTCATCATGTCGGAAAAGTTATCTTTCAAAAGATATCTAATTAACATATTTATCTATGACAGTTGTTTTTATCAGGAAGACAACTCAGAAATGACTAGGCACACACAAGAGTTTTGCAGTTTCAACAGTCTATGATGAACCAAAAGTCTGTAGGTTTTTAATTATTATTTCTTTAAAAAAATGTTTAAGTTTTTGTATGTACTAAGCATGCAATTTGCATTCCTGCACAGAAAAAATAGATGTATTTTTGTGCAAATGAATTGTTCTCGAAGTGTGAAGAATCTCATGGCTGGTCTTTTTAGGATAAGCTTTTTCACTGAGGATGCAAATATTAACGAGTTTTCAACATATCCCCACTCCTTCATCATCCATTTCACAATGCCTTCATGATGCCTCTGAAAAATATAAATTCTGCTGCATAGAATGAGAAACAGAAAGAGGCCATACATTTTTCACAGCTGTAGCATCCTTCCTTGTATGTGATGGAGGTTTGCCAACATACACTACGCCAAGCTGGAAGATTAAAAGGTGGCCACCAACTCACAAGACTGAGCAGATGTCTCCGCACCATTGCAATATTTTTTTCCCGGCCGACTATGCCTTGCATTCTGCTCCACCTGTCTTTTAGACTTAATTTTCAAATTGGAACATGTGGAGTTTGCTAGCTTCCATTTTGTGACCCCCCTTTCATTTTCTTGTGTAGAATGTAGATGTATACAGCTATGTTTGTTCAGTGATTAAAAGAGCACACAGTGTTGATATAATTGTGTAAATGGATCAAGATATTTTAGCACTGTGATTTAATATATTTAGAGTCCACAAGAATTTCCTCAAGAATTTCTTCAAAGTGAGCAGTGAAATGGAAAGTGAGAACATTCAGTGTAAATAAGGGCAAAATGATTAACGTTGGGGTAAATATCCTAACTTTCCCTGACACCATATATAACCCATCAGCTATCCTATAATGACCATGAGTTATTCTGTAATATTTCACTTCACGTACACATCCCAGCCGTATTTTGTTTTTTTGAATATGAGAATTCTGCAAAAAGCACTGGGATTAGTTGGATCACAGTTACAGTGATGATAGGAAAAGCCATGTGATATGACTCCAGCACAGAAAAGACTTCAATGTACAGACAAAAAAGTTTCTTTGTGGTGATATAACAGGATAAGCACAGTAGTTCTCCCATAACCGTGGTTCTCCAGGAGGTCATCGGTGGAGTCACACTGCTTGGTTCTGTGCCTGTTCCTTGCTTAGTTCAGAATGTTCTAGAAATGAAATTTTGGTCAGGTGTCGCCCCCCTCCCCATTTCCAATGTGCACACTCAACAGATGACTCTTTTGCTATTCCTGCTTACTTCTGCAGACTATATCCTTCAACAGAGGAAAACCTGGACACACGTGGCCAAGCAACACCATGTGTGGTCAAGATGACAAAAGTTATTAATGATGAACACCACACAAGCTAGGAGAGGCTGCAGCAGTTTGTTTTTGCCCAGACCTGAAGGGGAGGGCAACATCCTGCTGTCTTCTCTCCTCTTTCCCCTGTTGAGATCATTGAAAGCAGACTATGGCCATTTCCACACGGGGCGAGGGAATCGCCCTGCGCCGCTACTTACTGGACTTTTCAGCTCCCCAGTCCGGTCCACTCCGCTCCGGAGCAGTGCATGCTCATCGATATGCACTGCTCCGGCATCCCAAATGGTGGCTTCTGGTTGGTCAAGGGTCTCGACCAACAGCTGAAGCTCGCCAGGCTAAAGCCCACCCCTGGCAGATTGCAGGCTCGCATTGGGATGAGCCTGCGAATCTCCATAAGGGAGCAGGCTCGCAGTGGCACACTCCATGCTTTTGAAAGACCTGTTTTCAGCGGTCTTTCAAAAGCACGCTGGACGACCACTTGGGGTCGTTCTAGAGCAGGCTGAGGTGCAGATCTATGTTAAGTAGGTCCGACTGAGTCAGCTCCCAGGTGAAGACCTCCTCCTTGGAGGACGGACTGCACCGTTTTAAAAAACCCGTGCAGTAATGGTCTGTTTTTGCACTTTGAAGTCAGTTTGCAGCAGTTGAAATAAGGCAGGACAAAGAGAGAAAGGAGGAGGAGGAGGAGAAACTTTTTAAAAGGAGCTTGAAAAGCAGGATAGAGGATCAATTGAGACTGCCTTTGACAAACAGAGACAGTTGGAAGGTATGGTATATTGCTCAGCAGTATTTATTTGTTAATTATATCTACATATCACAGAATCTCAGGGTGGTGTGCAGAAAAAAGCAACGTAAAACAATTTAGGACAATTTAAAAGTGAAACAATAAAGAACAATTTAAAAGTATATTAAACATTGTAACAAAACATTATATAATTTACCAATTAAAACAGATTAAAACAGTTCAAAGTGTGCATAGATTTGGGCAACATCATTAGGTCCTAGAGGTTCTGCTGAAAAGCAATGCTTTCAGCTGGTGCCAGAGAGAAGTCAGTATTGGTCCCAGTCGGGCCTCCAACAGGAGGGCATTCCATAACCAGAGTGCCAAAGCAGAGAAGATCCACGTCTATATTCCTACATCGGTTATTGCTTCCACAGGTGGGACACAGCAGAAGACTCCTCTAGAAGATCTTAGTCTTCAGACAGTTGTGTAAGGGGGAAAGTGCCCCTTCAGGTGCTGAGGCCACACAATGTTTAGAAGGCAAGAGCAAGGAAGCAGCAGAGACAAAGGTGGTCTGTGGGGCCACACTGGTGACTACTTGAAGAGACCCAAGGACAAGATATCAGAGTAAGTTAAACTGTTCACTGGTGGCTACGTAGTTTCACTAAAGTATGTTCTACTAATACACCAAGCATCTATCATCCTGGGTACAGAGCTGTAAAATTTGAAGTAAGCAAGTTTTAAACTAGAGAACAACCCTCCAATTAAAGGACATCTACCAAATGTAATTGAGATGCCAGTCAGTCCTTTCAGAAAGAATTACGAAATGCAGGCACTGATTTGATTTCTTTATTGTTTATAAGTCAAGGGGGGAAATCATTCTGTTCACTTCCCCCACCATACCTTTCAACACTTCACAGATGAAAATTCCCATAGGAGTTTTTCTGGAGGCAAAAGGCCAACCTGCAATTTTCTTGGGAGTGTGGGAATAGCTGAAGAATGTCAAGTCTGAAAGCTCAGCAGGGATCAACTCCTGTATTAACATCAGGGCAGGGGTTACCCCAATTAAGGAAAATAGAATCTGTCTGAAGAGAACAAGTCCACCAGAAAAAAAGCGTGGATACAGTACAAGTGCCATACCTCACTCATTTTTAATTTAAAAACCTGGAGCCAATTCCAGCAATTGCCCAAAGTAAGGAAGTTGGGTTGGGACCAAGGTTAAGGCAGAATCACTGAACTTACTGGAAGCAGCTGCTCATTTACTCTGGCATCTTTTGGGACTGTGAAGGTTTTGTGCAGGGAAAGGGTGTTAAACCTTGCTGCACCTAGTGAGAAATGGTCTCTTTTATGTATTTTAATGGTAGAGAATGAGAACAATAAAACTAAATAGGAAAGTGTACCTTCTAGTTTCACGTGAATATATGCAACCAGCACTCAGAAGCTGAATAGGACTCTGGACATATATTCATACTCTTTGGGACCATTTAGACACTGTTGGGCTGAGCAATCCAGTCTCCATCTCCTCTCTTGATTTCCTCAGAATAAACAGTTGCAGAAATATGAATCCGTGTCTTTATAGTTGCAACCCACAGAAGAAACTGATGTCACAGTCTCAAGATGCTCAATAGATGGTTTTTGTATTAATTAAAAAAAAACACAATGAGTTTCAGTCTATGTGTACTCTTAAGGTGTTCTTGAGATGTTATTTTCACTTTTCTAATATGCAGTTTGAGAGTTCCTGGCCCAGAGTTTTTTTGAACTTTGATTCAAAATAGGTAGATACAGGCTGGGGACAATGTACAAATATAATAATGATTTTATGTTATATGATATTAACTATTCAAATATTGTTCTTTTAAGACTTTATATATGCCCCTGAAGAAGGCCTTAACACATCAATCCTTATTTCTTAATGAAAGAACTTTTTTTTTAAAGCACCTTGAGACACATCTCCAGTTTCTTCTCTGGATTCCATTGGATGCTCCCTGGTTTCAGCTTCTTTAGTGGCCTAGAGAAGTCATATGCTTGAGTACTGGGCCAGAACCAGCTCTTGACACATTTAAAATGCCTCACAGAACACCCACACAATATTTCATTCTGCTGGGAAAATGTTTATGTCATGTTTTTGAAGCAAACTGTTTCTCATTTCCAAATGGCACCATAAAATTCAGCTACAATAAAATATCATAACAAACTAGAAGACAATCAGCATGTGTGGAATGTAGAAAAGTAATTTGTAGAGCTTAGAAAAATCTATAAAGTATGTTTGTATATGAGCACGATTATTAATTTTGAAGATAGATTCTGGCAAGCTGTTGATCAGGAATGCTATTTGCATATGTATTACACTAGATTAAAAGTCAGAGCTATAAAGCCTGCTTGCAAAATCTCTCCCCCACCCACTCCAATAGATTTCAAATTAACCTATGAGTGCAGCAATCTAGGCAGCACAATTGCTCAAAGCCTCCAAGCAGTTGTTTGGATGAACAATATCTTCTTTTCTGGAAAATATTCAGCCCACGATGGAGATTTTATCAAAAAGTGGTAAATGAATCTACGGCAGCAAATGTAGAGTTGTGGAGTGCAGATCACTCAAAAAAAGTGAGCAAAGCCACAGATTCAGTTTAATTCATGCATATGCATTGTACGTTCAGTAAATTACAGATCCAGAAAATACACCAAATCATTTTTCCAAGGAGAAAAAAGGTGTGAGTAATAACATGAGTAGCATGTATTATTGACTACAAAGAGAAGTATGTTGAGTTGTTGCTTTATGATTCCGGGAAAAAGGAACAAAGTGATGAGTTCTAAGTCTAATTTAAAACTCAATTTCTGAATTTAAGAATTAAAGAATTAGAAAGCTGTAAGAATTATTACACTTTGTTTACAATAGGGAAGATATGTAACATAAATAATATGCAATATAAAAATAGACAAAATTATAATTAGTATACGTCAAGATATCAACATTGAAAGGCATCTGTGGTACACCTTTGATAAACAATACTTTGTTAATATACTGTTTTTCTTTTCTCGGTTTTTCATTTTTTTTTTCTTTTTCTTCCTTTTTTATACTTTGCACTAATGTCCTGTAAGACCCAATTTGTCTTCACTGTTTGGATTTTATTTTTTCAATAAAGATATTTAAAAAAAGAAAGAAAAGCATTAAATATGTAGAAAAGAAAATACAGATTCCTCCCTCTAGTTACACATGCATAGAGAATGTTACTCTGCCACCTGACAGCTAATGGTTGCTTCCCTCTGTTGCTGGCTGGCTTGTCTCACTCCCATTATATATGCCTTGCTGGCCAGTGGTCCTCCTCCACCAACCTCTGGGGGGTGCCACATTAGGCAAGTGAGGATAGGGTGGTAGTCAGGCTGTGTGATGGGCTAAATTATGGGAGGGGTTCTAGGGTGGCCACCAGAGTCCCAAGGGAGTCACTACATTAGTGAAGAGTTCTCTGGGATTTTTTGCGGTGTCAGATCAGATTGTGCACTGTGGCAAAATGGTGCCATTCTCAGGAAGTGGTGGCATAACATAGCTGCAGCATAGTGGCAGCTATTAATCAGATATTTACATAGTTTCAGATTTCTCTGCATGATCTTTTGAAAACAAAAATTGAATCTCATATTACATTTGACAAGAGCATCACAATGGTTTCAGGCGGTTCCTTTATTCTTGGCATCTCAAAAATAGATGCCTGTGTTTGTGTTTCAAGCAGAGTGTTCTGTCATAAATGTTAATCCAACGATCTCTCACTGCTCAAGAGAGTTATCACATTACATTGCTGTTTTGTTTCCTCATCAGCTGTCTTGAAAATGAATTTTTGGGGTGGAACCACCATGAATTTTTTGGGGGAGTGGAACCTGATATGTAGAACTGTGTACAAAACATTCTCCCATACTTACTTCCAATACTTCCATCTCTCAGAACAGACAACGAGTTATAAAGAAGCAAGCAAACTGTTTCAGTACAGGCAAAGCCAGCTCCTAATTTCAACCAGCAAATTTCTGCAAGTGGTGACACATTACATTCTCATGTTGTACTGGCTGCACTTCTCCATTCAACACTTCCTTTAGAGGCTAGCTGTTCCCACTCTCTCACACCCCTTCCCAATCAAACTGTAATAAGGTTGCTCCTAAAAGTAACGAAGAATAAGCAGAGATGTAGAATGGAGGGAGAAAGACAACTAACAGTCCAGCAAGGCCTTTCAGCTTCCCTCTTAAGAGTCAGACAAGCAGCAAATGTGCACAATTTCAGTTCACATGAAATTGGGAAGGGAGGGTTGCCCCCAAATGGAAAAAAAAAAATTCTCCCATTTCTCTGGGTAGGTGCTGTTGGCCATTTCTTCACCTTTACAGGCACTGTGGGATCAGTTTTTAAAGGTTTGTAATCATCCACTGCATAACTGAAATTAAGACCAAATGAGGTCAGCTTGACGTATGTATACGACTGGGCTCCAAAATTTGTTATCTGCAGGCTTTAATAGCTCCACATAGTCTTTTCCTATTTGTTGTTATTATTAATTAATTGTTATGATTAATTTTACATGACCCTACTTTGTAAGTATTTCTTGTTTCTTAGCACTGGGGCTCAGGAGAACTGACCTCACTCCCTCTGAGAACCCTTTTGCTTGGATTTCATTCACAAAATGAGAGATGAACAAATGTAGGCTCAGCGGGCAGCTCAGCAGGTGACATGATGGCAACTCATGCAAAGAATGCAGTTTTCAGTGCAGTTGCAATATAGGGCCAAACGGTGGCAGCAGAGATCGGAAATGAGCCAGAATTTAGAAGCTGAAGCAGAATCTAGTGAAGTCTGTTCTTGGAAGACTTCCCCAGGGTGGCTTCATACATCATGGAGTATTCATGTTTGTCATGGATACATATATGTTGTGTTCATGTTCTTGCAGCCATCAAGTGACGTGTGAACGCCAGGCAAAAACCTTTGTTTAAACTGAAGTCGGTCTGGTGGAAATGGCAGGGGGAGAAAAAAAGCTTGGGACATTGTTCACTCTGACTGAGAAGTCCAGTTTGAAAGGACATTTTTCTGGCAGGAAATTTATAGCTTTCGCTGTGTAAGTTCCTTCATCGTCATAGGTGACAACTCTGTTAAGTTCTGAACTGTGAATTAGTATAAGGCGACTGAAATTAGAGTTGGCTAGCTATTTCAAGTTGGTATGGATCATTACCCTTCTTCATCTCTACAGTTCCTGACCAGATATTTAAAAGCTAGACAAGACATGTGTACATTTATTAAACAAGAGCTTGATCATCTGGTTATATAGGATGGACAGGGAGGTTAACTTTCTACACTAAAAGGACTTCTGTGGAAGTGCAGAATGCCATCATTGCCTTTCCATTTCAGTCCTATCAAGTTTTCTTCTCTGTGTCAGCTGTGTGGGAACCAAGTAACGATCTATAAAATGTTTCCAAAGAATAACTTCCACTCACTTTTAAAGGCCATAATTCATATTAATGTGTTCCATTATCAGTGACAGCAGGTGGCTTTTGTATCAAGCAAAGTGGAAACAGTTGCACCAAGTGTGAGTCTGATATTTAAAAAGCACTATCCATGGTGCTGAATCCATCTGAGGGCTTCCTGTTGATTTTGCTGTTGTGTACCTTCAAGTCATTTCTGAGTTATGGCAACCCTACGGCAAACCTATCACAGGAGTTTCTGAGGCTGAAAGTGTGTGATGCACCCAAAATCATCTAGTGCGTTTCCATGGCTGAGCGGGGAATCGAACCCTGGTCTCCAGGGTCACAGTCCAACACTCAAACCACTACACCACATTGGGTCTCATCTGGGGCTGTGGTTCAGCAATTCACACTTAAAGCCCAGAGCAGATTCATTCCTGACACATGAGAGCCACCTGCCCCCATTACCCTTCATCGCCTGGCAATTAACTCCAAATTCCACAGTTATGCAAGGAGATGGCAATAAAAGTTGCCTTTGTTTATAGGTACCCAGAGCCTAAACTCCCATGCATTTAATTATAACCTGTAGAGCACCTGCCCAATACAGCCTCTGCTGCTGAATGTGTACTTTAACTTCTGACCTTGTGTTCCTTTTTGATGCACACAGAGATTCAAGATCCCCTGATATTCTCATATTAACTTCTTCCTTCGTAAAGTTTTTGTCAAGGAGAATGGCCTCTCCATCAGATGGCACTTTTTTATGTTACCAGTAGAGAATGATGGAAACCCCTTTCAATTTTATTTCATCAAAACATTTATCCATATAATTTTGATAATTTTGCAGTCCAGTTTCTCAGCACCACAAACCCTCTTCCAACGGCCCTTCCCCCACATACACCCAAGGAAAGAGATGGGCATGAGAGAGGATGTATAGGGCCACCACGCCAGCCCATCCTCCTTCCTTCTCCTTTCCCTGACCTGGTTTGAACCCTGTTTGCCCATTCTCCCCACCATGTCTTGGTACCCTTCCTACAGACACACACATGTTTTGATATTTCAATTTTCCACTTTTGTGGGGGTCCCGCACCCCTAACCCTAGTGAATGTGGAGAGCCAACTGTAGTTTGAGAATTGAACTAGGACTGTGGCAGACCACGTTTCAAATCTCTGCTCAGCTGTGCAAACCTACAGGGTGACCTTCGGCAAGTTACACCTTCTTAACTCTAGTGGAAGGCAACCACAAACTCCCTCTGAACAAATTTTGCCAGAAAAACCCTGTGGTACGTTGGTCATAAACTGGAGTCTAACTGAAGGCATAAAACAACAAACCATGAATATAAATTTTATATTTCTCTATAAAGTACATTGTAAATTAACTTAAACTGAACATTATAAGTTAAGTTTCTTTTTTAAAAAAGTATCTATGAAAATCTACAAGCATTTGTTCATATTTCTCTCAGCATTCACATTTGTGTATACAGTTTTACCTGGAAGACATATTTGTGCATGGATTTTTCCCTAATACAAGTGCAGTTTTATTAACATATTAATCTTTGCATTCACTTTTCTCTAATATACACACTTCTTTGAGTGTACTTCTTGATTGAATAATTGCCATGGAAAACTAGTGGAAGAGTATATACTGAATGATAACTGTGTTTCAGTATGCATATTGGTTCTGAAGTGCAAATTAGAAAGTTTTGCATTAAAATGTGAACAACTGAGCTAATTTATCTTTCATGTGTATTTCTGGCAAAATCTCACCCCCCTAGAGATGAGCGTCTCCAAATTCCCACAGAAACAAAGGAAATAAATAAGGAAATAAAAAGCAATAAAAATGAAGCTGAGCATGGGCATCACAATCTTTGAGGGTTGGAGCTTTTTTTTCTCAATTTCTCATCCCTACCTCGAGATTATCTGATTATCAAAACATTTCTTACACACTCAGCTCAGTTTTTTCACCTGGCTGACCTGGAAGAATTCCACCTGCATTATTAGGCTTTTCTTCAGCCAGACTAGTGGGGTGGAATGATCTACATTGCCTCTCTATATCAGTTCACTAGAAAATTTGGCTCGAATTCACAGCACCCAGTTTCTCCATCAAGCAAATCAACATAATCCAATGACAACCTGCCCCACCCGGCATCAGTCAAATTGTTACGCTCACAGCAAAAACTTATGGTGTTCACTTTCAAGCGTCCAATGGTCTGTGCCAAGTTTACCCTTTACAAGTTGGCAGCAAATGTTTTTCCAACATGCTCATGTATTAAAGTCCTGGTGTAAATCTTATGTTGGCTGTAAACCACTCTGTCTTTCCTATGCCAAAAATTCAACTTGACTGGAGAAACAAAACCACCTAGTACAGATGGACTCAGACACGGCAGTATCTTTTACTAGCCATCCAGGATGCCCATTTGCCACCCACAGCAGAACACACACACACACATTTTGTCCAGAACCAAGCAAGCTACTATTTATTGAAAGGTCACAAGAAACTCTGGACTCACAAAGGCAACTGATGCTTTTGTCTGTTTGGCCTTACATAGGACAAATCTTGAAGTAGAAGATGCACTCAGCTCTGGTTCCACTTTGCCAGGGTGAAATCAATGAACTCTCTTGAATCTGGCTTCCTCATATAGTAGGTATGAAGAGAAGGATGGTGTGCCACTGGAAAATTTACAGGCATACAGGAAGCCATTCTCTCTTTACACATATTGATTTTGTCCATCTGGTTATGTTTGTCTTAAATCAAGGGGAAAAATGGTCACTTAGTTGTCTTTTTAAAAAACTGAGCATTTTATAAATATAAAAATATACCAGCAAGCTGTTAACAGGAAGAAAAAATTTACAATACATTGGGATAAGAGTTCTTATAATATCATGCTGATGAACAAAACCACAAATTACAAACTATAATAGAACAGAAATGACCCCAAAACATAATGTTCAAAAACTGAACTTCACTTTTTAAATGTTGGACTAAGTATAGAGTTGGAGATTTAACAATCTTGGATATATGGTGGTTGTGTTAAAGTTTCTGTATACATACATACACAATGCTATGCACACAGAATTACACACTCAACTCAAGAGAGCACTATGTTTCCCTATTCTGACATGTAATATTAGGAGAAGATGGGTTAACAAAGGCAGAAATGGGAGAACCTCAATAGTGCAGACTGCTGGGTTGTTGTTTTCCTCTCTCTTTCTTTTAGAACCTAGTAAATCTGAAAACTTTGGAAATACTAAATTGTGGCACCATTTCCAGGCGCAAAACTATGAAGCACCACATCTAGGGATGAAGCCCACAGAAAACTTTCTATGTTCAGTCTAAGACATATGCTATTGGACTGCAGCTCCTATCATTTCTAGATAGCATAGCAAAATGTGACAAATGCTGGGAGCTACAGTCCAGCAACATCTGGAGACCTACTCTTTGGTCACACCTGTTTTATGGTATATTTTGCATGTCCTTACATTTCCCTGGCTGCCAAACAATCTGTCCAAACATGATAGTAGCCCTTTCCACTGCAAATTAAAATGCAATCTTAGGATAAAAACGTGGTGTTTCCTTACACAGTTCTGTGGGTTTGGCAGAGAGTATTCACTGCATAAGATGATCTTCTGACCTGCCTTCCCTAAAGCCAAGAAACAGCAGGAATCAGGGTAACAACAAATTTAGGAACAACAAATACTAGGAACATAGCATAACAACTTAGAGTTGGACTAATACACCTTAACCAGTTCTAGCTGGGTTGTGGGGAAAACGCATATCAACCAAGTGGAGACAAGAACCTGCTGTGGCAACTCAGGTGTGACTCTGAGCTCCCTCCCCATCAAAAAACCAGGATAACATACATTCAGAGTTGATACCTCAAAGAAAGTAGGGTGGGCTGGAGTTTCACGGGCTTAGATCGGATCATATATACGTCAATCTGAATTTGTGCAGAAAAGACAGGAACACTTTAAAAGGATAAATTAATATTATATTTTTAACCTAAACGGCCATAAAATAAGAACAGATAAGAAATACAAACCCTTCCTCTTAGTCCCTGGTTTTCACTATGAATGCAATTACAGGACAAAGCCCAGAGGACCCAGACTAAGGCCATTTCCGCAGGATACTCTTTTAGCGCAATGATTCCACTTTCAACCTCCTATGGAATCCTGGGGTTTGCAGTTCCGGGAGAGGTCAGCCGGCCCCTCCCAGAACTGCAAACCCCAAGATTCTATAGGAGGTTGAAAGTGGAATCATCGCGCTATAAGAGTGTCCTGCGGAAATGTTCTAAGAGTGGAGGGCACACTCAAGGAATGCTGCTCCTCTCTGCACCTGCACAATCTGGATACCACTGCCACTTCTTTCTTCTAGATAGCTGTTAAACTATTCCCCTTGCCAGATAGAAAAACAGGGAAGGGGATGAGGCTGGGAGATCAGAGCTTTCCCTCTACCACTCTAACAGCTATACACTAGGGCCTCCACATTTGTGCGGGTTAGGGGCACAGAACCCTCGCAAATGTCAAAAAATTGCAAATAACTCCCTTGGAGAAGCAGATCTTCCTCCCTGCACCTTCCTGCCAGCCACTGCTGGCGTTCTTGAGTGGGCATTGGGTGGGGGAGTACAGGGAAAGGACGATTTTCCTCCCTGCACCCTCCTGCTGGCCAATGCAGGCACAGGTGATGGGCGAGGGAGTGCAGGGAAGCAAAGATCTTCCTTCCTGCACCCTCCTGCCCACTGTTGCCAGTGCACCCACGTGGGCGACAGAGTGCAGGGACATGAAGATCTTTCTCCCTCCCTGCGCCTGGGCGAAAGGCCAGGGAATGAGAGAGAGAGTATGAGGGAGGGGCAAGCAAGCACCTCGTGAATAATCAAATTCACAAAAGTGAAACCCATGAATGTTGGGGGACAACTGTACAACTAATCAAACCTGCTCTGTGCTGTATCCTCCCAAGAGAAACGGTTAAACACCAATGGGATTCCTCTGACAAATATTCAAAGGCTATATCAATGGACTGATTCCAACTGATTTGCTTCACTGGGAACTTCACAATGAGTGAATTCCACATAGGACTTCAGGCAACTAGAATGACAATGGCAAACTTCATGTGGGAGGAAAATGCCATCTACCTATAGAATCACAGAACCTTAAGAGTTGGAAGGGGACACAAGGACCACCTAATCCACCCCCCATGCAAGAATATGTCACTAAAGCAACTCCTCAGAGATGCCTATCCAACCTCTTTTTAAAACCCTTCAAAGAAGAAGATTAAACCACTCCTCGAGGCAGTCTGTTTTACAGTAGAGTCCCGGTTATCCGACCTGCGGTTATCCGCCCCCAGGCCTGCCCCGGCACACCCCCGACACGCCCCCAAAATGGCGGCCGCCACGGGGCACCGTGTCACCCGACATTTCAGTTATCCGACCCTGCGCCCGCCGGTTTAGGTCGGATAACCAGGACTCTACTGTATTATCAAACCGCTCATACACTGAAGACGTTCTTCTAATGTTTAGACGAAATCTTTTTTCTGGTAATTTGAATCCATTGGTTCCTGTTTTAGTCTCTGGAGCAGCAGAAAACAAGCTCACTCCACATGACAGTCCTTCAGAAATTTAAAGATGGCTATCATATCAAATCTCAATCTTCTCTTCTCCAAGCTAAATATAGCCAGCTCCCTTAATTGTTCCTCATAAGGCTTGGTTTCCAGACCTTTCATCATTTTGGTTGCCCTTCTCAAGATACTTTCGAGCTTGTCAATATCTTTCCTGAACTACGATGCCCAGAACTGGACATTCTAGTATTCCAGGTAAGGTCTGATCAAAGCAGAATAGAGCAAAACTAATTTCTTTGACCTGGACACTGTAGTTATGTTGAGACAGCCTAGAATTGCATTGGTTTTTTTACTGCTGCATCACACTGCTGACTCATGTTTGACTTGTGACCTACTAAGACCCCTAGATCCTTTTCACACGTACTGCTTTCAAGCCAGGTGTCTCCTCTGCTATATTTGTGCATTTCATTTTCCTCCCTAGATGTAATATCTTGCATTTATCCATGTTGAAATTAATTTTGTTAGTTTTGTCCCAACTCTCTAATCTGTTAAGGTCATTTTGAATTCTGAACTTATCATTTGGGGTATTAGCTATCCTGCTAATTTGATAAGCATGCTGTCTTATTACATCATCTATGCAATTTATAAAGATATTAAACTTCTTAGATCTTTTCCAAATAATCAATCACACAACTTGCTGGCATTTTTATGAATACCGTCTTCTAAATAGTTTCAGGTCCAAGTGGGCAAGAATCTTACAATCATTGAATCACTGCCACCAGAGATCCCTTTTCTCTCTCTCTCTCTCCCTCTCTCTCTCAAACACACACATACACACACACACACACCAAATTAAGTAATTTAATTTCCAAGTTCTTGGAGTAAGTTTCATCTCTGCATCTCAGACACAGTTATTTCTAATACAGATAGTTTATACATTCTGCAACAAGCATCTAGTGTTGAGTAACCAAATTATTGGCATGCGTGGGTCAACCAGTTCTTGGAGAAGCTTTATTTACCATTTGCTTTGAACCCTCTAGGTTCTTTTCTTATCTGACAATCTATGTCTAGATTGTATGGCTATTTTCTGACTCAACCCAGTTTACATACATGGGGAGAAAAAAAATCTAAGGTAGTTCTCATTTTTAAAACAAGCCTGAAACATGTGCCTAACTGAAGTCTCTCATCTTGTCTCTAGGCACTCCCATTTTTTTTTCATTCTGTATTGTTTCTTTTACAAGGAAAGATGCTTTCCAGGAAACTTATAAGATTCATAAACAGCTGTAAAATCAGTGTAAAACGTGAATAAATAAAACTAGAGCAACAATCACATCTTACAACTTTTGAGTGGGATATAACATTTCCAAACTTCTTTCCAAATAAAAACGTTTTGGGCATCCGTCTATAAACAAGAGATAGCATGCCAACAGAGTGGAATACCTTCCCTAGAAAACAAACACACCTCCCAATGTATGCCTTCCAGTGCCCCAGGATAATACTCATGGTTCTGCAAGGAGGTCTTTGGTGAAAATCGAACAGATAATTTGTTCTGTTACTATTTTATTTGGCTAAAGGTGTTGTGTTTAGCTACCCTTTTACTCTCAAGAAAACACACAGGGTTTTCCCCATGGTATTTAATGAGGTACATGAGACACAACTTACAATTGTTGCTGGAGTTAACAATTTACAACACACACTTGGTACACACTTTTACACATGTACAATGCCCACTGGTAGATACTCTGGGTCTCCCCTCTCCCGAACTTCCAACTTTCTTTCTGTATTTTGATCTAAAGCATTTCTGCATCTCTATTGTTATCTCTGGATATCTTACCTATTACTGGCTAGGTTACTGGCTGTTTTCCCCAATCTATTCTCTTTGATCCCTTTTCACTAGGCTGAGATTCCCAGATCCTTTCCTTTGATATGCAATAAATTGTTACCCTCAGTTTAGCCTACATACTCTAAAGTTCATACATAGTCAATCACTTGTTGATTGCTATCACTTTTAAGTAAACAGAGTCATGCCTCGCCAGCCCGGCTGAATACTCATTACAACTAACATTCATTTTATAACCTATGTTAACAATATACTGTGGCTTGTAACACAGGATATTCATACAAGCCTTATGTTACGTCCAGAGGGTAACTAACTACAACAATGTCTTATATTAGCATAATCTAAAGGCATGCATTAATTGTGAATGAGTCACACTATCAAGATGTCATGGAGCACAGCTAACATGACAAAAAGAATGATGGAGCATCTCTGAAACTGATATCAAGAAATATCGCACATAAACTTTTGTGGACTCCAGTTGCATCTGATGAAATGCACTGGAATCCAGGAAAATTTATCCTAGATACTTCTTTCGTACTCAAAAGACACAACAAGATTCCTTTCTATGATACAGACTAACACAGTTATGTTTCTGAATGTCATCTTGTTTGATACTGTCTTTCTTATTTGTATCTTTATGCTACGTCATTAACTGCATTGTGCCCACATAAAATGTAAAAAAAACAGGATAAATTTTAAACTAAATCAACATGTTGCCTTTGTGAGACTGTTTGGTCAAGAAACTGACAAATTCTAACTGCCAAAACCCGCTGCTTCTTGTTGTCATCTTCCTAGCCATGGACATCCAAAGCACAGCCTTCTTAAATGCATATATGGGAGTGAGGAGGCTCATGGAGAAGAAGGCACTTGGGCAGAGCTGAACAAACACGTTTAACTAGTCACAGTTTAGCTAATTTCTAACTGTCACTGTCAGTGACAAATTCTGAGTGCTTTGAACTTGTTGTTATCTTTTCACACGTTGACTTGGGCAAGCATCAGACATGGAAACCACTCAGCCATCAATGGTCAAATATTAAACATCATCTTCCAAATATTGGAAGCAACTGTTTCAGTTATGACTTCTGATTTTATTGTAAAAAATGATTATTTTATTAATCTTATTAATTACTTTTGGTGTACTTTATAGACTTATTACTGTCGTCACAGTTAAGTAAGGACCATCCTGCTCTATTTCATCAAAACAAATCTCCAAGAGATTAATCAAAATAGATAAATCAGGGCCTGATGGTTTCTGTAATCATGTGTTATCATGCTATAATGAGCTATATCAACTGTATCAACTATAATCACTCTATTATCATCTAAGCCAGCAGTTCTCTTTAGTGACATTTTAGATGGGGGAACAATCCCAGAAAAATGAGGAAAAAATGAAGATAATCATAGCAACATTAAACTGCTTTACATAGAGTCAGACAACTGGACCATCTAGCCTCTACTGTCCACTCTGACTGGCAGCAGCTCTCTAGGGTTCCAAGAAAGATTCTCTCCAACAGATTGCTGGTGTCCCTTGGTGGTCTTCCATCCAAGGACTAACCAGTCTTGACCCTGCTGAACTTCCAAAGTCAAATGCAATCAGGTATCTTCAGGGTAGCATAGTCCTTATATTTATGTCCACAAAAGGCTCTTAAACTGTTGACTTGGAACAAGGGCCATGGCTTCCTTGAGTCTATCCAGCTGTAATACAGTCTTCCTCATTCCCTACTGCCTTTTGCCTTACCAAATATTATCATCTTTTCCAGTGAGTCATGCCTTCTCATGACAGGTCCAAAGTGCAACAGTCTCAGTTCAGTCATTTTGGCTTCTAGGGCGAGTTCAGGCTTGATTTGCTTTAGCACCTTATCATTTGTCTTTCTAGCAGTCCACAGTACCCATAGAATTCTTCCCCAACACCACATTTCTAGTGAGTTGGTTTTCTTCCTATCAGCTTTCTTCACTGTTCAGCTGTCAAAACCATACATAGAAATTGGAAATGATGGCATGGACAAGCCATTGCCATTGATTGTCATCCACTGAGACTTCTCTTTCTTTTTGGCTATCGATAGTGTCTTTTTTGTATTCCTTGCTGACATTGTCCCTGACTTCAGCCCAGGTTCTTCAGGCTCTCAGTCAATTAGGCTTAAGAGTGCAAATCTATTTTTGCACGACCATTAAATTCTGTGGGGATGTTCTCAAGGTTGTATTTTGGCACAATGGTTGGTTTAGTCCTCTTCTTTAGCTTTACTGTGATTTTTGATATTAGCAATTCATGGTCTATGCCAGAACCTGCTCCTGGTCTTGTTTTTGCAGAGAGAATGGAGCTTCTCCATCTTCTGCTTCTGATCATGTAGTCTATTTGATTACTATATTGGAGACCAGGTGATATCCATGTACGCATCACCTCTTTGGTTGCTTGAAGAATGTGTTTGTAATTAACACACTGCTGGCCTTGCAAAATTCAATCACTCACTTTCCTGCTTCATACCTTGATCCTAGGTGAAATTTTGCTTTGATTCTGTTCTGTTTTTACTTTTGCATTCCAATTGCCTATGATTAACAAAAAGTCCTGTTTTAGTGTGTGAGCAATTTCCTTCTGGATACCAGCACAGACTATTTCAATTTCTTCTTCTAATGCCTCTGTATTTGGAGCATAAATTTGGATTACCATTATATTGATAGGCTTTCCCTGAAGTCTTAGTGATATGATGTGGTCAGACTTTCTATAATTTTGTATAATTATCCTTTGACTGCTTTTGCAACATCTCTCCTCGCTAATAATGCCATCCCATTTCTTTTTAGCTTTTCAATTTCTCAGTAAGAGACTGCGCAGTTATCTGACTCAAAACGTCCCATTCCTGTCCACTTTAGCTCATTTATGCGGTGCTTAAACATTTCATTTCTTATTTTACTATGTCTAGCTTTCCCCTGATTCATGCTTCTCACATTCCATGTCCTTGTAATATGTGCTGTGTAGCTTCAGACTTTCCTTTTGTCTCTGAACACACTAATAACAGAAGGTCCTTTTGATTTGAATCCAGTTGTGTCATGAGCCACAACACTACTCATGCTTTTCCTCAGTAGCTCATTGGGTGCTCTCTGACCTAGAAGTCTCATCTTCTAGCACTATCTCTTGCTTCACGATTTGGTTTTCATGGTAAAAGTCATTCAAAATGTGTTTACCATGGCTCCTTCTGCACAGTACTAACAATTGTTATCTATGGTGCCACTGCCATTTTCCCTGAGAAATCCTCAGCCAGTGTCACACACACCCACAACTACTGCTGTTAAGTAGCTTTTGAGCACATCAAGGACCATAAAAGGGAGCTTTGCTGTCACAAGGGAGAAGCAAAGCTTTCAACAGACTGGAATCAAGTTGACTAATAAAGCACCTTGCCAAAATGAGCATGGGTGATTAACTCACTAAGAACATATCACATTTATATAAAGGTTCCTCGCCAACTGTTTGAAGTTATTAGTCTAAATGTGCTGCAGTCAGATCAGAAATAGGTACAAGAGAGAGAGCTGCTTTGTCTGCCTTAACATCTGCTACAGTGATAGCACCACTAGTGGAGGAATTGCACAACAATCCTCCCACTCAGGGAGTCATGATAGACAAACAGGAGCACACCATCAATCTTTTTGCCAGTGGTGTTGCACTCTTCATATCTAATCCAAGATCTGCCATGTCAGAATTCATGCCAGAATTAGAAAGCTATGAGGCAGCCACTGGTTTGTTTGTTTGTCTGTTTGTTTTTTAGAATTAGAAAGCTATGAGGCAGACACTGGTTTCAAAGTAAACTGTAATAAATTGGATATTTTTGTTATCATTTAGCAGAGTAAACAGAGCATCAGATTGCTAGGCAGTCATTACTATCATGAGAAAAATCAAATATTTAGGTATAAACACTACAAAAGACCTAGCCAGATTTATACAACTGAATGACAATCAACTCTGCATGAAAACTATTTGGATAGTTAAAATAATCACCTATTCTGATTGAAGCGCATTGTCAATAGCAGCTGGTGGTTCTGACACTGTGGGTAGCAGTGAAGCCATGCCCTATGAGGATAGACTTAGAGAGCTGGGTATATTTAGTTTGCAGAAGAGAAGGTTAAGAGGGGACATGATAGCCATGTTTAAGTATTTGAAGGGATGCCATGTAGAGGAAGGAGGGGGCTTGTTTTCTGCTGGTCCAGAGACCAGGACAAGGAGCAATGGATTCAAGCTGCAGGAAAGGAGATTCTACCTGAACCTCAGGAAGAACTTCCTGACAGTCAGGGCTGTCCGGCAGTGGAATCTGCCTCGGGGTGTAGTGGAGTCTCCTTCCTTGGAGGTTTTTAAGCAGAGGCTAGATGGCCACCTGTTGGGAGTGCTTTGAGGGTATTCCTGAAAGGCAGGGGGTTGGACTGGATGGCCCCTGTGGTCTCTTCCAACTCTACATTTCTATGATTCTATGATTCTTCTTCAGGTTTTACTCCAAACTTTTCAGCAGCTATCCACGATGCTAAACCTATTTGGGGATCAGGATCAGCACTCTGGACTTCAAATTCAAATTCAGAGTGACACCTCCAGTGGATTCACCAGCCCTTCTGACATCAGACTCACCAGTCATCACTTGCTATATTTACACTTCACATCTCAGCTGTCCCTAGGACATCCTTTCTGGTTCAAGTTCTTCCTGAAATGCTGTTGCCTGCTTGAATTCTGGTTTGGCAAAAAGCTTTTAGGAAAACTTATTCACAAGGGTAAGATGGCTAGATGGCACTGCAAAGTATTGTACATGGGGATCTGTAGAAGAAGGCTGGGCATATTAGATTCACAGAAACACCATGATGCCGGTTTGTGGCAGCATATTCTTACCCCCTGTCATAATAGCACCAGAAAATCTTGGGTAAGAGTGGAATGTTTGGGCTGCACTCTTGAGAACATTTTTACCTTCATGCTGCAGTAAAAATTTCAGAGATGATTCACTCCTTTTCTCATATCAAAACTGGAAACCTGGGTGGTATAAGATAAACACTTGGAGTTACCACACTTGCTGCTTACTCAGTTTGTCTCAAGGCTTTCTTTCTCCTATTTAGACAAGTGGCCTCACTTTGGAGGCTAGAAAGAAACATGTTTGCATAAGTTAGGAGAACTTTTATAGGCCCCCACACTTGACAATGGTGATGTACATTCTTTGTGGAAATGTAGGCTCCTTGGTACCAAGCCCAACAGGTGCTACAAAGCAGCCAGGGAGCTTTCAATTGGCTGTTATCTCATACACAGAGACATTGTCTTGACAATATACAGAATACTGAATAATATGGTGCTTTCTGGCTGTGCAGAATTGAGACCTGAATGGGAAGGTGAGAGAGGCAAATTTCTCTTTTACTGAAGAAAGGTCATCCATGTGGGGCAATAAACATGTGAAGCCAATTTTGGCTATCATACATAAAGCAAACATAAAACCTATACACTGTTGGTATATTCCACTACTCAAATTAGTACATTTGTCTTGCTGTCTTCCAGCCTCTTGTTGGAGATGTGGGGTGTTCAGCACATATTTTCTTCTCATACTGGCTTGTGCTATAAATCATGAATGCAGCAGAGTATCTGTGCCAATGAGGTAAAAACTGCTGTTTGGTGCCTTAGTTTACAGATGATCTTATTTTACAACAGCTAACCCCAGCAGTGTTAACCTATCCACTAGCAACCTAATACCTCTAGCAACCCTCAGGTTACAAAGTTTGGCTGCTTCATCTGGGGATGTTGCCACAAGCATTTTGCACTTCCCTGTCCATTGTGAAAGTCAATCTGACACTGACCTTCTGATTGCATCCCCCTGAAATACAGGATGGCAGTGTGTAGTGTACATGTATCACACAAGATCCTCAGGGAAACCTAATAGTGCTGCCAGCGCCCTGTCAATTCAGATTCAATCAGGATGTGCAAGTGTTTCCATCAGAAGCAAGCTATGGTTGCAAGACCTGTTTATAGAAAGGATTCCATAACATTGTCACTACAAATTATTTGAGAAGGCAGGTATGTGCACGTTTGTAGCTAGACACACAGACAGAGAGAAATAGCTTGACATCAGGGTGAGAACTGTGTTCCCCCAGATGTTCCTGGATTGCATTTCCCAGCATTTCTCACCACTGTGATTGCTAGAATTAATAACAGGTGTAATCCAACAACATTTGAAAGTTTTCACAACACCCACCCATGCTTTACATGCTGCAAAATACCTGGAATGGAAGGAGAGACAGCTTTTATAATCACCTTTTTTTCTTGCAAAGAAACTAACTAAGCACCTTACTGAAGAAAGAAAAATAAAATCTTGCACAATTCTGGCAATATTTTCTTATCTGTAAATATACAGTTTGTGGTATGTGGGTAGCTGTACTAGTCTTTAAAGTACCATCAATTCCTGCAAAGGAAACAATGTACCTTTGGTGTACCCCATACATCTACAAAGACAGGTACTTCTTTCTTCTCCAATAAGTACTTAATTGATTGCATAAATTCCATTGAGAAAGAAAAACCTGTATTTAAGCTCAAGCCAAAGGAGAGAATTGCCTCACTTGTCAAAACAAAATAGGATCACTATTGCAATATCATTCATAATGAAATGCACCCTTTACCTCTGGCACAGTTTGGTGATTAGCAAATAATTCTAATTAGTGGAAAATCATAGCCATCTAGGGATAGCTCATATGCCTATCCGGATGAGACAGAAAGAGTTCTGGGCTGCAATCTGAGAGTTTGGGAGCAAGTTTTGATTGTGGATAATAGAGGAAAGACAGCAAGAGTGTGCTTTTGATTTATAGGAAGAAAGCATGATGATTTGCTCAATATCATGAAGTGCCTACTTCCCCATCAGCAAAGGAAATTACTTCCCCAACCCAGAACTTAGAATAGTTTCTTTCTGGAGTAAAACTTCAGAAATGGCCAATCACAAAAAATAATATTTGCAAGCCCTGCTCCCACCCGTGTTCCACACACAACTGAACAAAGGAAAATTACAAAATCTGTGTGTAAGTCCTCATTACTCTTAGCTCTCAAGGAAAATGGTTCTGCAAAACTGTTGTGGAACTTGCTGTCCCTTGGGTGAGAGTAAAACAAAGACAGTAGCAATGATGTCATTGACAAGAACAGGTTGCTTACCTGTAACTGTAGTTCTTCGAGTGGTCATCTGTGCCTCATACAATAGGAGCTTTTGCACCTGCGCGGTAGCGTTCGGAAGATTCTAGAGCTCGTTGGCTTGGCGGGGAGCCCCTCCCCCTCGGTCGTACTGCGCATGCTCCTCCCGCCGAGCCATGGTCTCTCCTCAGTTCTGGTCCGCCGAAGAACATGGGACCTGAAAGAGAGGGGAAGGCAGGGCGGGTGTGTATGAGGCACAGATGACCACTCGAAGAACTACAGTTACAGGTAAGCAACCTGTTCTTCTTCTTCGTGGTCTCTGTGCTTCATACAATAGGAGACTGAATAGCTCACCTGTAGGATGGTGGGTCAGGTCCCAGACCCTAGAGGACAGAGGCCAGCACCGCACGACCAAACCAGGCATCTTGCCTGGAACGGCAGTCAAGCCTGTAGTGGCGGATGAAGGTCGACGGTTGGGCCCAGGTCGCCACACGACACAGCTCCGGCAGGTCGACCCCTCGCAGAAGGGCCGCGAACGTGGACACGGCCCTGGTGGAATGGGCCCGAAGCAGGTCCGGCGGAGGCTTCTTGGCCAGTTGGTAGGTCAAGTGGAAGGTCTGCGCGACCCACTTGGAGAGTCGCTGGGATGATACCTTGTGGCCTCTTTTGCGTCTGCCATAGCAGACGAAGAGGTGAGGTGTCTGTCGGTAGGACGCCGTCCTATCCGTGTAGAACGCAAGGGCCCGACAGACGTCCAGGGAGTGCAGGGCCCGCTCCAGGGGCGAGGTGGGCTCGGGGTAGAAGGCCAGGAGCACGATGTCCTGGTTGAGATGGAAGGTGGAGACCACCTTCGGCAGGAACGAGATGTCGGGTCGGAGGATGACCTTGTCGCAGTGGAAGACCAGGAAGGGGTCGTCGCAGCGCCGCCAGCTCTCCGGCTCGCCTGGCAGAGGTGATCGCCACGAGAAACGCCGTCTTCATCGCCAGGAGCCTGTCGTCCGCTGTCGCCATCGGCTCGAAGGGCGACCTCGTGAGCTGCGATAGCACCAGCGATAGCGACCACGACAGTAGCGGGGGCGATACCGGCGGGTAGAGGTGTTGCAGGCCCTTCAGGAACCGCTTGACGGTATCGTCCCGGAAGAACGCCGCGGAGGGTGATCTCGGCGGTTGGTACGCCACGATCGCGGCGAGGTAGACTTTGATCGAGGTGAAGGCAAGGCCTTGCTGACGCAGGTGGAGGAGGAAGTGAAGAACGGTCCGGAGGCCGGCCGGGGACGTCGGCTCACGCCGCTCCTCTGCGAAGGCGACAAACTGCTGCCATTTGTAGTGGTAGTTCCTCCGTGTCGATTCCTTCCTCGCCGCCGTTAAGACGGTACCGATGGCCGGGTCGCCTACGGCGATATCCTCCAGGCATGGAGGGCCAATACTGGAAGGTCCGGGTGTAGCACCTGGCCGTTGGAGTGGGAGAGCAGGTCCGGCGCCAGCGGGAACTTGAGGGTCCTCCCCCGGGAGGCCTCGATCAGGGGGCCGAACCAGTGCTGCCTCGGCCAGTACGGTGCCACCAGAATCGCGTCTGCTCTGTCCGCGATGATCTTCGATACGATGCGGCCGAGGAGCGGGAACGGCGGGAAGGCGTACAGGAGCCCCTCGTCTCACGGTATCTGGAACGCGTCGCCGATGGAGCGGGGATCGTGCCCCGCCCTGGAGCAGAAGCGTCGGCATTTCGCGTTCTGGCTGGTCGCGAAGAGGTCGACGGTCGGCTCACCCCACCGGTGTCGGAGCATCCGGAAGGCGTCGTCGGCCGGGGACCACTCGTGGTAGGAGGAGGTGTCCCTGCTGAGGGCATCCGCCATGGTGTTCTCCTGCCCCGCCAGGTGAACCGCCAGCGGGTGGATCCTCAGGGAGGCGCACCAGTCCCAGAGGGCGAGCGCGATGGTCAGCAGGGTGGTGGAGTGGGTTCCCCCTTGCCTGTTCACGTAACACATGGCGGTCGTGTTGTCCGTGAGGATCAGCACGGAGCGGCCCGCCACCAGGTGCCGGAACGCCATCAGGGCTTTGTGGATGGCCAGGAGTTCCAGAGCGTTGATATGGAGGGACGTCTCACCGTCCATCCAGGCGCCTTTGACCCGTAGATCTCCGGCGTAGGCTCCTCAGCCCAGCAGGGACGCGTCCGTCGTTATCGTGACCGTGGGTCTGGGCTGGCGGAATGGCATTCCCGACATCAGGTTCCGGTGGGACTGCCACCACAAGAGAGTCTGCCGGATCTCGGGGGGAATGCGGTATCGACGGGACTGCTCGTCCCAGAGCGGGTCGAAGACTCTGACGAACCAGTGCTGCAGGGGCTGCGCTCGGAGCCTGGAGAGGTAGGTGACGGCCGTGGTCGCCGCCATGTAGCCGAGCAGCTGCTGCAGCGTCTTGGCCGATACCGTCGGGGCCTGGGAGGCCGCCCGCGCCGTGCGGGTGAGCGTCCGGGCCCTCTCCATCGGTACGTCAGGCCCTTCCCGACACGGTATCGAGGGTCGCCCCGATGAAGTCGAGGAGGCGGGTAGGCTCGAGGTGGGACTTCTTGGGGTTTACCTTGAGCCCGAGCCGGGTGAGCCACGTCAAGGTGAGGTGAATGTCTTTGTAAAGTTTGTCTTTGCAGGACGCCACCAATAGCCAGTTGTTGAGATAGGGGTAGACCGAGACGCCTCTCGTCCGCAGGAAGGAGACGACGGGAGCCATGCACTTCGTGAACATGCGGGGTGCGGTGGAGAGTCCAAAGGGCAGGACACGGTACTGGTAGCTGGTACCGTCGATCACGAAGCGCAGGTACCGCCTGTGCTGGGGGAGGATCAAGATGTGGAAGTAGGCGTCCTTGAGGTCTATGGATGCCAGCCAGTCCCCTCGTCGGAGGAAGGGGAGGATCGATGGCAGCGTGACCATCTTGAACCTCTTGGGGGGGATGTATTCGTTCACTCCCCGAAGGTCCAGGATGGGGCGTAGGGACCCGTCCGCTTTCGGTACAGCGAAGTACCTCGAGTAGAAGCCGGTGGTCCTGGCCGAGGGTGGAAGCCTCTCGATCGCTCCTTTGTCGAGCAGGGACTGGATCTCCTCCAGCAGAGCCGGGTTGGCCGGGGTGGAGTAGCAAACGTCCCGTGGTGGAATATCCCGGAACTCGATGGCGTACCCCAGGCGGACGATGGTAAGTACCCAGGAGTCCGTGGTGATCTCGCGCCATCGGTCGAGGTGCCTGGCCAGGTCCGGACGATGAATGAGGTCTGCTGGAGGGGCGAAGGACGGCATCGGTGGTGTCCTGCGGGAGGCATCAAAAACGCGCCTTCCCACCCAAGGAAGATTTCTTGGACGGCGGAGGCTGCCGCCGGTGGGGCCTCCTCTGTGCTGACGCCACGGATGGTCTGGAGGCAGTCGAGTGCGGGGACCGAGGCTGGTAGGCCGAGGACGAGGAGGACCTCCACCACGAAGACCTGGACTGGGACGACCGGCGAGCCTGGGGAGGCTGGTTGATCCCGATCTTCCTCGCCGTCAGCCGGGCCTTGACGAGGTGGTCCATGGCATCATCTGTGGACGTGTGGAAAAGCCCCTGCCCGTTAAAGGGGAGGTCTTCTATCTTCCGACGGCTGTCCTCCTGGAGGCCGGAGGAACGGAGCCACGCGTGGCGTTGGAGGGCCACAGCACTGACCATGACCCTCGAGGTGGCCTCCATGGCGTGCCTCGAGGTGGCGAGTTGTTGGGTGGCCATGGCCACGGCCTCCCCGAAGATCTGCGTGGCGGACACGCGGGACTCTTCCGGGAGGTCAGCCAGGAGAGGACCTAGGCGATCGAAGAGGTTCCGGTGGTAGGCCGCCAGGCAAGCCATGGTGTTGGCGGTCCTGGACACCAGGGACGCCGCCGAGTAGAACCTCCTCCCGAAGTCGTTGAGTTTCCGGCCTTCCCGATCGGGCGGGGTGGTGTGGGCCCGGTTGTCACCCCGTGTCTGGGATGACTCCACCACCACTGAGTTCGGGACGGGGTGGTTGAACAGGAACTCCGCTCCTTCCCTCTGGGTCCTGTACAGATGTTCAAGCCTATGTGGGATAGGCTGCGCGGACGCCGGCTTGGCCCAGGGTTGCTTCAGCGCATCCACCAGGGTCGGCAGGAACGGGAGCGGCGCGGCCGATGGAGGTCGGGTCTCCAGGTATTGGAAGACCAGGTCCTGCGCCTGCGGGGCGGGCTCCGTTACCTTGAGGCCGAGCGCCGTCGCCATCCGAAGGAGGACTGCGGAGAACTGGCGCACGTCCTCCGGGGCCGATTCCGGGAGCGGGTCCCCGAAGCCCAGCAGCGGTGACTCGTGGGAGGACGGCATGGATTCCGCGGAGTCAGAGTCCGATTTGTAGGAGTCATCGGACGGGGATGGCGAACGCTCCGCGGCCTTCTCCTCTGCTCTCGGCAGTTGCGGCGCTGGCTGCATCGGCGGAGCGGCGGGCAGTACCGCCGGGGCTGGCACGGTCTCCGGGGGCGGTATCGATGGCTTCAGGTGTACCACCGCCTGGGTCGTCAACGTGGCCGAGGTTCCCGCTCGAGCCGGGGTGGCCTGCGGGGTCGGTCTGGTTGCTGTGGCCGTGGTCCGTGGTAGCGGGGAGACCGGTCTGCGGCGGGGTGATGGTTCCCGGGCCGCGTGGGAACTTGGAGACCTGCCCCTGGGCGATCGCCCATGGCGAGAGTAGCGGCGCTCCCGTGGTGGCGAACGGGAGCATGGTCGTGGCGACCAGAACCTCAGGTCCGGGTGGTAGCGGTCCCGGTAGGAGGGCGAGTAGGAATAGTAGGAGCCCAGGGGCTCGTGCCATCCTTGGTCCAGCGCATATCTCCCCAAGTAGCCGGGGGAGTGCGCGCTCTCACCCGCACGCACGCTCTCCAGGCGCATCTCCCGATACCGTGGGGATGGAGGCCTGGCCCAGTGGTCCGGAGATCGGGATTCGCCATGCCGGGGGGAGGAACGTCTCCGGCCCGGGGTGTCCACGTGGCGCTCCGGAGATGGACGGCGGCTCGGCAGCACAGTCTCCACGACTAGCTTCGGAGGTTGGGAGGGGGTGGCCTCGACGGGCTGGTTGTCGTCCGAGAGCTCCAGGATCTCCTGGGCCTGCGGCGTTTCTTCCTCCGGGACGTCGGAGAGGGCCGGCTCTCCCGCGGGCTGGGTAGGCGGCGGGGTCGGTGGCCGGGTGGTCTCCAGAGGGTGCCGCTTCTCCTTCCTCTTCTTTTTCTTCTCCCTCGGTACCTCCTCGGTAGCTGGGCGCTTCTTCTGGGCAGAAGTCAGCGGTTTCGAGGAGGAGGCCGCGGGTCGTCTCGTGACCGACCCGTTGAGATCTTCGGGATCCTCGGTAGCTTCATCACCGGTACCAGAGGCTTCAACACCGACGGTACCGAGGTCCCGGCGGCCGTCGGAGAAGAGGAGGAGGGCGAAGAAAGACCCTTTTCCATCGGAACGGACTCGGTCTTCTGGGCGCGGAGAGACTGCTCCCAGCAAAAAGACTTCAACCTCGCCGCCCGGTTCCAAAGTGTCTGGTGGGTGAACTCCCTACACACGGGGTAAGTTTGGACGTTATGCCCTTCACCCAAACAAAAAAGACACTTCGAGTGTCGGTCAGAAAGGGCGACCTTCCTTCCACAGGAGGCGCAGGACTTTAAACAACGCCGACATAAAACGCGGGGCAAGGGTGAGGAGAAGGGGAGAGTCGGAGGACGCCGCACCGAGCCGAAAAAAGAGCCGAGGGAAAAGGCGAAAAAAGATCGAAAAACGTGAAAAAACGTACCAAAATCGAAGGGAAGTCCGTAGGGAAAGTCGAGAGACGGTCCGAGGTCGACTCCAAATCCGAAAAAACTACGCAGCAAGAAAAACGCAAGAAAAACGCAAGCCAACAAGAAGAATCTTCTGTACGCTGAGGCGGACAAGAAAGAACTGAGGAGAGACCGTGGCTCGGCAGGAGGAGCATGCGCAGTACGACCGAGGGGGAGGGGCTCCCCGCCAAGCCAACGAGCTCTAGAATCTTCCGAACGCTACCGCGCAGGCGCGAAAGCTCCTATTGTATGAGGCACAGAGACCACGAAGAAGAATTTGAGTAATTTTCCAAAAATTGTCTTTGTGAAGTTTTGGAATACACGGAGATGCATATTGTTTATTCCTATGTGGCTGCTTCAAGTGGGATGTTATAGTTGGGAAAATGTCAAAAGATGAAAGGTTTAACTGACTCTTTCCTTGAGGCTGCAGTCCCAACATCACTTCCCCACTCCCAGCCAACCCCAGGTAGCTGCTTTATACTTTGAAAACAGGCACAGTTGCAGGTGTAAAATCTTCTGTTGGAATTATATTACCTGGGAACTGGAAGGAATGTCCGAATGCAACAGTGGTTGATCCTGGAATAGACTGGCTATGCACAAGTAAATATGAAACATTTCTGGAAATTTTGAAGCCCTGGGGAAACTTTTTTTTCTATTTTTTTTAAGGGGGCAGACATTTTCAGAAAAATGCAAAATATAAAAATACAACGTCAGCACCCTTTACAATTTCAGATGTCACTTCAGGAATGTAAAGTGTATTTTATATATAACCTAGTTTAGCACAAAATTATCATGGCTCAGTTACTGAAGCTACAGTTTATTCAGAAAACTACTAGAAACTGAATTTATTTTTAATTTTTGTTGTTGCTGTTGTTACAAGTAGAACTAAAACATCCTAACTGTAAGGAACATCTGTACTATAAGGAACCTCTTCCAGTTTGCTAATTTATTAGGAAAAGGCAAATAAATACAGAAGAAATCATTACCAGTAAAGGAAATAAAATGATTTTATTTTCCCTAATCATCCATAAGGCCAAACACCAAGCAGTTGTTCCCATAAAAAGAACTATGAAAAGTAAAGCAAAACAAGGAATTGCAATGATTAGAGATGTCACACATTGTCTCATATAAAAGTCTACCTTCTATATACTTTTTAGAAATAATGGGAAGGTGAGAGTAAATATATGAACATCTTGTCTTAAATACTTTATTGATTATTGTTGAAGAAAATATTCCATAGTCCATTTTCCCAATTCTTCTAGAAAAAAGAAAAAATGGGAGAAAGGGGAAAAAATGCGACTTTTTTCAGACTAATTTTTCCACTTTCTTTTTGGGTCTTCACATATCTTAAGTACAGTCCTAGTAGTGGAATATGTCCAGTACTTAAGAGTAGATCAGACCACTCTTTAGCCAGATTCTATGCAGAAGTATTAAATGAAGACCATCCAAGGTAGCCAACAGTGGAAACCAGGGGTATGTACTAATTTGAGCATATCTCTGAGCAGAAGTTGTTCTTCTGTCAAGATTCTGGAGCTTATAACTAATGAGTTTCCTCCTAGCTTTTCAAGTTTAAAACTATTAAAACTAGTAAAATATGAATTAGCTGTGGCTAAAGGTTTGATGGGTTAGATCAGATCAATAAGTCAACTTCATGCCTCCTTATCTCTGCTGTGCAGGCCACTTCCATCTGTTACCCTACCGTACCACCCTTCCTGCAAAATATGCAATTTTCTTAAATTGGACTTATTAACAACTGGAGAACATGACTGAGGTCACACTGACTAGAGATACGTTGCGGGATCAGTCTGTCCTGAGATGTGTTCCGGGTCATAAGTCCAGAGAGGATTGGGCAGAAAAACTTAATCCTAATGGGTTTGTACTAATTCTTTTGCCACTCCAGGCACTTTGCATTTCTGAATACAGTGAAAGATGAACTGCCCAAATTGGTGAGAACAAGCCTTGACTTTACCCTACAGAGATCTTCCTTATACATCCTACCTGGTAGAACATTAAGAGATCATCATGAGTCCCATCAATGTTTTATCACTCCAGAGTTAAGCAGACAGCCCCATTCCAGACCCCTTTGTCAATCCTGTGGGAAAGCCATTACAATTTTGCCTAACACACCCCTTCGGGGTATGAAATAGAGTTTAGAAACCTTAGCTTTACCCCAGCCATTCATAGTAAGTTGGACGTAGTATGTTGTACATGCTGCCTCTATCCAACCTTTCCTGCCCCACTTTCCAATAGCCTTGTATGGTTCTTAAGAGTGTCTGATTTCCCATCAGTTTGTCAATTCAAATAAAATACTTCATTAACTTCAAGAGGAGCCCTCTCTACAGTTAGTACTGGTATACACTGGTGAACAAATCCTGCCATTACCCTCCACTCACAGATCTCCTGTGAGCTGTAATTCCTTCAAATTCTAAGGGTAACACATCTCTTCTTTATTCCATTTTTCCTTCCTGACTTTCTTCTGGAATTACTCTTATGATTCAGTTCACATCTCCTCTCCCCTTTCTCTCCCCTTTTCTTTCTTTCTTTCTTTCTTTCTTTCTCCAGTTGACTCCCTCCTCTGGCCTCTAACCCTTCCCTTCATCCTTAAGTCCTTCAGTCTGCTCTCTCTCTTGCAGCCCAGCAAATTATAGCCAGTACTACTTTGGTTGTGATTGGCTAAGCTGCCCTAACATCATGACATCATCACTCCCACCAAAATCTCTAGTTTCAATCAACATGACAACATCTGTTGGTATGTATTTATATCTGCAACTTTACTTGCATCATAGGTCAGGTAACTGGGTAATTGTTTCAAGGGCAGGAGGAAGAACTCAAATCTCCCTCTTGCAGATTTTCCAAAGCTGGCACTGTTGAGGCTTCTAACAACAAGATAAGTTGTAAAGTCAACAGCAAATGAAGGAGAACTGTGCCTTTGGGCAGAGCTCTCTTTTTGTCTTGTTCCTCTAACCATCGCCTAGGAAGCACAAGAGTACTCTTTTGCCTTTCAAAACAACAACAGTTCTTTTGCATACAAACTGATCTTATGGATAATACTTTTGACTTTAATGCCTTTTGTGTTTTCTATTGCCTTGACACTATGCCTTTCTCCTAAACAAAGAGGTTAACAAGGCAAGTAGGAGATATGAAATATAGACAACAGTACAACCTTTGAACTTCAACCATCAGCAAGAGAAAACAGATATAGCAGCAGCAGCATCCAATCACATAAAAAGACCAGTGCTTTCAGTTTACTTGATTTGTAATTCAGCAAAGGGCATGTGGAGACCAGTCTTCGCAGTTTCCAAAAGAGGAGATAGTGACATTGAAATCAAGGGTCTGATGTTCATCCTGCTGTTCTTTTGAGAGCTTCAATGTTCACCTTTGAATTGGTATCATAAGAGCAGAGGTAAGGGGACTGCCTACCTTCTATGTAAGAGAAAAACGGTGCATCAGGAACAGCCGCCTGCATACATGCACCTCAGTCTCTATTGCTGAGTTGTGTGGCTGCTTAGAGTTATTAGTACTTTGCCAAGATGCTGGGCCACACCTAGGGCTTGGCTTCCTCCCTCTCTTCTGTTCTTTAATTAACACGTTCTTTCTGTAAGGTATTATTATTTTTACTAAGTTGGCTGTGAATCTAGCAAAGTCTTTTAGATGAAAGCCACTGATATGCAGCACAACAGAAGAGATGTTTCCACTCATTCTTTGGCAGGTCTAATAAAAAACCTTTTCAAGGCAGATAAATTTCTCTCAAAAGAGGTAGGACTGAAGTATATGTCTGCTTGTGGCAATAGCTTTGATAATATGTTGAACACTGAGGTGCAAAACTGGCAATCTGTCGAACTTCAAGTAATAACATCTTGATTGTGATAAGAGTCTATGCATGGCAGTCCTATTTTTGTCATTAAGGGGCTCCTGTTATATTAGCCTACTCAGCCCCAGCAATGGCAGACAACATGGTAAAAATAATCTGAATATTGATATTCACCTAGTCCTGATTTCTTTGCTTATTAGCTTCTAGGCAACAGCACAGCTTGTACTGGTGAAATTAGTATGTTAGATATGATATTTGCTGGAGGAAGAAATTAACCTTTAGCTGCCCTGAATATGCTGCTGAACAATTTCACTAGATGACTTTATTTTCACAAGAGATGTGTAGGAAAATCTCTCTCCTCCAGTCCTCTCCTGTCTGTGTCATAAAGCTCTGTCGTGTCCTTTCTGATCCATATAAATTAAGAACCTCCAAACTCTAGCCTTTTCTCTTAGAGAAATGTAAAGGCTTATAGGCGTGTGCACACACATGGGCTCTCTTTAAAATATACACATGGATGTAAGTATAAGGGCAGCTCATACAAATCTGTGCCACCACCACATATTGAAAGGTCCTCTGAGATGGCCTCTTGAACACTGAGCCAGTGCATATGATTTCAACTCTTCCAGGCTACCAGAAGGTGACCTGCTGGTTGTCGGTATTTGGTCATCATTTAACTATACAGAGAGATGCAGATACCTGTTCAAAATGTTGTAAGGTTATGCACACATGGTCTGGAACAGACCTGGGGCCCTTTCATGCTATACTGTTGTAGTGATTTGATTCTACTTTAACTGCCATGGCAACATCATATGGAATTCAGGTATTTGTAGGGAGGAGCTAGTAGAACTCTCTGCCAGAACCTCACCAGACTGCAGCCCACAGGATTCTATAGGATACCACAGTATCTCAGGATTCTGTAGGAATCATAGTGTTCTATCTGTGTAGTGTGAAAGGGCCACCAAGCTATCTTTTTAGAAGTGATACCTATGAAACAGGGAAGGGGTGTTATAAACAAGCAGGTAAATGCCCACGGAAACAAACTGTTTTGTGTTTGGGTTTACTTCCATTACATTCCACAGCCTTCTAATTCAAGAGCTCATAACCAATAGCTCTCAGCCTAATGTCCAAGCCATCTGCAGGTGATCAGATTTTGGCCAAGAGTTATCTGTCCCTGTATGCTGTGGCCCCTCTCAAGCAGCGAACTTGCCCAGGAGGAAAATGAGCAGAAGCTGTTTGCAAAGAAAGATGATTCCTTCATCTTATTCTGACATTAGAGCCACCATCAGTGTGCATGGCCTGTGACAAATGCCCAAGCGGAAACGTGGCCCACAATAGAAAATGTTCCCCATCTCCATTCTCACAGTAACAACAGCATTGCATCTGGTGGAACTGTGGAAAGAAAGTGTCTCCACAGACACTGAATTACCTTCTCCTGCTATAGTCCTCATAGCAATAGCAATTGCATGTGTATTTCTATACTGCTTATCAGCTGAGTGCTTTCTAAGCGCTTTACAATGTATTTTAGCTAATTGCCCCCAACAAGCTGGGTATTCATTTTACTGACTTGTGGAAGGATGGAAGGCTGAGTCAACCTGGAGCCAGGCAGGATCGAACTCACAACCTTGTGGCTGCAGTACTGGCATTTAACCACTGCAGTACCAGGGCTCCTTATAGTTCTTTGTTTTGTTTGTTGTAGAATTTTTTCTCTTCTCCATCTTTACATTTCACATAGGGAGTCATGAGAGCCTTGCAGACATACCTCTTTTGACAGAAAGGCAGCATCCTATCTGAGGTAATGGTTAGGCTTGTAGGCAGTGCAAGGCAGCCTAGTCCCAGCATCTAAGATCTGTAGCATGTAGCTTTAACAGACTGCTTTACAAATGAGAAAGAGAACTGCATATTTAAATAGTTTACATTACTTTTTGTTACATTTTTCAGAGTAAGTACTAATCCTGGATCAGCATCTCATTACCCTATTTCCTTTGTACTCTCCTTATATGCCAACTACTTACAGGGACTGAGAGGAGGATAGTGTAACAGTGTCTTTAATCACCTTCATCATATAAGCAAATCAACTCTGTAATGCAAGTAATATTTAAATTTTCCTCCCATGAAAGAGAATTAGACTTAACCATAACAGCTTGAATCTCCTAACAACTCTAAACAGGAAGGAAACCATAACATCAAAATGAGATGGCTTACTATAGAGCGCACACTCTTCAATGCAAATATTTGACCACATATATCAGCCTTCTCCAATGTGTTGTGCTCCAGATGTTTCAGACTATAGATCCCAGCATCCTTGACATTAGATATGCTACCCGAGGATCATGGAAGTCAAAATCCAAAATATATAAAAGGCATTAGGCGGCACAGGGCTGTCATGTATCATCCAAATAAGTCTCTAAAAACAGTAAAACAAAGCAAGGTTTAATTAGGCCATAAAATGCTATCTCACTCCAGCTGTGAAGTCACTAGATAGGCAAGACACTAGCTATCAGCCTTCCTCCCTGCCTCATTGGCAACATGGAGCTGACACAACTGACCTACCATGCCAGTTAGTAGTAAAGCTTTCTAGAATGAAGTATGCACTGTGTTCTTCATATGCTAAACTGCTTTATAAATAGCAAGTACTTTGAGGGACAGAAATCTTCAGTTTCTCATTTTGCTATATTCATAAAGGCAACAGTACTGTTCTATGTACAACTAAGAAGAATTTAAGTCATTAGTATCTGATTAAATCAATATGTGAACCAGAAATGGACTCTGCAGGGCTTCATCCAGCCTTCCCTGGAAATACTAGAGCAGTGGTTCTCAACCTTCCTAATGCCCCGACCCTTTAATACAGTTCCTCATGTTGTGGTGACCCCCAACCATAAAATTATTTATTTATTATTTACAATGCCTCCCCCCCCCCGGCAAAGGCCGCCTCGCTGGCCAGGAACGGGGGGGCAGGGAGGGAAAGAGAGCCACGCGTCTCCCCCAGGAAAAAAACTCCGAGAACCCCCCCGGGCTCTGCTTCTGCTTCACTCTCATTTCCGCTGGGGGGGGGCAGTGTGGGAAAAGTTTCCAGAGTGTTGACCCTGGCCGGGGGGGAGGAATCCCAGCGCCTTTGTCTTTTGTGCCAGGCGCAGCTGACCCCCCCGGAAAAGTGCCGCTTTGCAGCCCCTGGCCCTTCTGCAGCACCCCCCTCTGTGGCAAGTGGGGCAGGGGCTGTGGCGAGGAGGGGGCCTGCCCCCTGTGCTGCCGCTGCCCCCCCCCAAGCTGGCCCGTCAGACAGGAGGTTCTCCCAGTAGCGGAGAAGGGGAGCGATTTCAGTCCCTTCTGAACAGGGGGCAGGAGGACTCAAGCACGTGGCTCACACTTGCGCACCACCACTCCTGCTGTGGCGACGCTGTGGCAGCACACACTCCTGCCAAAGGGGGCAGGAGGACCCGAGCACGTGGCTCGCACTTGCGCACCACCACCGAGGAGGGAATGGAGCTTAAGACCATCGGAAATACATATTCTCCAATGGTCTTAGGTGACCCCTGTGAAAGGGTCGTTTGACCCCCAAAGGGGTTGCAACCCACAGGTTGAGAACCGCTGTACTAGAGAATGAACCAGGCATCTTCTGCATGATCCCTGCTACAGAGCTATGGCCCACTCAGTCATTGGGTGTGTGAGGCTGTGGTAGTTCTGTGCCTACTAGGAGGACCAGTTCTAGAAGGGAGTGCTGGGGGACATTGCTCAACTCCTTGGCAGTTGAGCTGTGGGATCTTGCAGAGCTCTATTCTGAAAGTGCTGGGAGGAGGTACAAACTGTTTCGTAGGCCAAAGGGGAGGAAGGCAACTTATGGTAGGTAAGGGATGTGGCACTCCATCGTCATCACTGTGAGGATCCCAGCAGCTGTTTCTGATTAATGGGTTTGGTCTGAGGAAAAGATAAGTCTGCCTTCTAGCTTGATGTGTAACACTTCTGCCTCCAAAATAACTCTTCTCCCTCTCACTTAAAGAAAATAAAACAATACACAAAAGCTCTGACTTATTACCATGGCCTGGATGTTCTCATAAAAATCCATCTTCTGCTATATTGGTTTATCCAATTCTGCCATAAAGAATCCATAAAATTAACTAACAGAAGTACTACTGAAAACTATGGAAGGCTTTCCAAATATAGTTCCGTCATTCAAAAATTCAGCTTTACAAAAGGTTCTGCATTTAGGTTTTTTAATCTATAACATGGATTTTATTTTTCCAAGACACTGATTTTTTTTTTAAAATACCTATCTACTACCCTATTTCCTCTGTGGTGAATCTTAATTTCTTTCTTTTTTAAGATTAGCACTTATTTTAGTAGAAAGGCAGAAAACAAACAAACAAAGTACACATTTCATCAATCAAACTGCTGAAGGACTGGTTACCTGCAACACAGGGCATGCAGGGAATCTGTGTAGATCAGGGCCTTTCAAATGGTGTGCAGTGACACATTCGTGTGTTGCTTGAAGTGTGTAGGTGTGTTGCCTACAATCTTGGAAGTGCATGTTATTATTTATAAATCATATATTTTTAAAAATATATGAAAGGTTTTCATGAGATATGCTGTGTCCCCATACATTTTGTTATTACAATTTATGTCTGTATCTCTTACAAGGGGTTAGTTTAACCTCTGGTCTGAGAGTAAAACTGAATTACTGTGTCGCGAAATGATGCATGTCTAAAAAGTATGTCACCAACATGAAAAGTGTAGAAAGCTCTGGTGTAGATGGATGAGCTACATGCCCTTGTTCCCATAGGGGGGCATCTACGCCACCACTGGGTCCTGTAGCTGTTTTTAGGAAAATAAAAAGACGTAGAAGAGATCCTGTAACTGAAAGTAACAACTAGAAGTAATAGCCTAAATCCAGTCTTTAGCCTCATCTAGAGAAGACCAAAGGAATGAATGGGAACTTTTTAAGTGCATTGATTCATGGGACTACTCTAGTCACTGGATTTAGGCCAAGGCACTGCAAGTTAACAATGTAACATATAACTTTTGCTGGGTGGTAGCAAGGGCATAATGACATTGGCATTATGAAATGACATAAAACCTTTAATGCCATTTGCTTCTTGTTCTTTCAGTCTGAAAAGTAACATTTGCTTCTTCACTTTTAAAACATGAAGACATTGTAGCTATTTCTTGAAGTAGTCACTTTTCTATTTTGTAAGTACATTCTTATTAAATAATAACTATAATAGACAAAAATAACAAGTTAACAATGCTGTACTCCTAACATAACGTACAGTCACTCTCATTTAACATCCAGTGCCAATGTGTTTTTTTTTAAAAAAAAACAATGTTCCAAGCTTTCCAAAATACTGCAAGGAGATGAGCAGCACATGAGCGGAGGTGGAGCAACATCAGCCCCTTGTAACTTTGGGTATCCCATATCCCCTGGCCGACACCTACGTCTCCTAACTGGTTTTTTTTCAGGCCCTGTCTTGGATAGCACTGCAACAAAAAGGATACAGGGGCCAAGAGACAAGGAAATAAAGAATTAATAAAACAAGAGTAAAAAAAAAAAATTAAAATCTTGTTAAGAGATTGGTATGTGCAGCCTTCACACTTTCCAAAGATAAGTAAACTATACACACCTTTCTCATAGATATAAAAATGTCAAACATGGTTACATAACATGCATGCTTTTTATCTTCTATATGTTAGCACTAATTGTTTGAATGCTGCTAAAGACACTGGCCAGAATTCTCTTGAGGAAGTCTTCATAAGTGGATTTGGGTATACAGGAATTAAAACTGGGCAGTCCCATAATGTTCATTCCCAGTAAGGGGCTGCATTACACTATTACGTAGGGGAGCCAGCAAAGATGCTCTTTGGGAATGACGTCCCTCGGGACCAATGTGCATTGGGAACAATGTGCATCAAGACACTCTTGCTGGCGTCCTGTTACGCATCCTCACAATTCACTAACATGGTATCTTAGTACCTCCACCACACAGCTAAGTATACTTAAAGTTATATAACATAGATGGTGATAAAAGTATTCTGCCCATTCTATTTATTATATTATGCTTACCCGCACTCTTTTTCTACCTACCAACTTTTTTTCTTATTGAACTATTAAATTGATATTTCACTATTTTTACTGTTAAAGTGTTTTGAACCTCTCTATCTCTTTTTTTTTAAAAAAAATTTTACTTACTGTTTTATTTACTTATTAATTTTATTTACTCTTTTATGATTTATTCAATTTGCACTTCCTTGTCTGTTATCTCCTGTATCTTTATTGTTGATGCATGTTATTGGTGGATTGGGGTTCCCCCTCTTTTGTGTGTAACTTGGGCAAAATGGTGAAGCTGGATCCACCTGCCATTTTAACATCCCACAGTGCTCCCAACAGAGAATATGTGGATAGAAATGGAATTTCATTGAAAAAACTCAGTTGTGGAGGGCAGGGAATTAGGATGCCCTGGGAAACCCTGAAGCTAGAAGTAGTATATTTTTAAGAAAACAAACACTTAAAAAAAAAAAAAGCCAAGGAGGATTGTGCATGATCAATAGTCAATTCAGGACCCATGGATAATGGAGATTCTACTTGTGTTACTATAATGATTAACTCAGTATAGTGACCTACTGATACTTGTTAACGCTGTGCTGTTCTTGGCGGAAGACAGTATGCATTCTATTTCTGATTGGGCGTTACCTGTATGGAGAGGCATCTATAAATCTAGACAATAATATTGTTTTTTCATTAATATGTTCATGGTTTAGGTTTCAATCAACTCTTTCCCCTCCCCACTCCCTGTTTTTTCTCACCTAATAAAAGCCAAGAGAGGCTTTGATTTCTTCAGGTTTAGCAAACTGAAGTTTCACTGCTAACATGAGAGATACCTGTAATGATTGCTTGACTAAACTATGGCACTTATACTTTCAGTAGTCCATATACTGTACACAGTTCAGTAGGTCCGCCACATTGGTGAGGGTTTAGGTGGTAGAACCTCCATGAAAGCAGAAAAATGCAAATCCCCCCTCCGATTCTTCTCCAGAGCTGCCCCCTCCCATTCCAGTCCCATCTGGCCCTGGTGTTTGTTATGGGGGGAGAAGAAAAAAGATGAGGTAAAGGGCTTACCAGTGCTTTTCGCTCAGATGGGAAAGAACCTTCTAGTTACTTCTGGTGGCCATCTTGAAAAAAGCAGGAGTGGGAGCAAAGAGGGCATCTGACCATTCTCAGGCTGGCACAGAGGAGAAATCCACTATGATTGGGTTTATCCCCATGTGCTAACCAGAACCAGCAGGAATTCTCAATCTTTCAGCAGCCATTGCACAGCAGAATATGAAGCCAGGTTGCAGAGAGGACATGCCTCCAGCCATGGGGGAGCTTTGCTCACCCATAAGGGAAAAAAATATCTATTTTAAACACAAGCCTGGCAAGCATAGGTGAGGAATTACAGGGAGAAAGTGGGGCGAGAGGGAGGAGGCAAGCAGTGCCTCACAGATGATCAAATTCTTGAAGGTCAAATCTGCAAATGCGGATGGTGGGCTGCATTTCTATATAGAGTGTTACTGTACAAGCTAAGTATATATATTGCATTTTATGTTCTTAAAGTAGTTAAATTATATATATATATATATATATATAGAGAGAGAGAGAGAGAGAGAGAGAGAGCATGCTATGTGAATTAAGCACTGCACATGTTCCAATTTTCTAAATCCCACCCCAGAATTAGAAAAGAACCACACAGTTTTGTCTGAAATAACTTCACATTTCCAGAAACTGTATATCTCTAGTTATATCCACACGTATATATCTTGCTCAACAGATCAGGCACATTTTCGAGGTAAACCAAATAGAACCTTTACCAGGGATGAAAACTATCAGTTTCTTCAATGGTGCCTGGTGGCTTCCATGTGAGTGGTGATGGTGAAGCCTTTCTAGCTTTTAGTATGAACTCTAATGGAGCGCTCCGAAATGCTGGACCCTGTTCCTGAAATGTCAGGGCCACCAGCTGCCACTGAGCTCCTGTCTCAGTCAACAAGAACTTAGCCTTCAATGATCATGCTTAGCCTTAGATATCACGAAGGAGAAAACTCTGGGTGGAGTCTTCTCTCTGTTTTGTGTGTCTGAAGTTCCCTGCATCCAGAAGAAGGCAGACAGGGTTGGTTAGAGGAGAATCCTGCACACAAAATAAGCAGGAAGCAAAAGCTAGGACAAGGGATTGGATTGCCAATTCATATTCCTCAACACACATCCAGCCCGGAGCAGAATTACCCCATCAAATACAAATGAACTCTCTCTCTCTCTCCCACTCCCTTTCTCATATTTGCACTCCACATTTGACCAGTGCCAGGTCATTGGGTTTGAGCAGTTTCACCGAGAGCAGTGTTTGCTCCCAAAAATACACTGGCTTTGGGCTATTCGAGCTCTATAATTAAACTCTCGATTCTTATCAAAGTGAAAAAAATGACAAGAGAAGATAAAAGCAGTAGGCCATGTCTGAGTAATTCACAGTTGTGGGCCAATTGTGTCAACAGTCTATAAAGAAAGCTGAGAAATAAAGGAGCGGGACAGTACTGCATTCCACAGCCGGCACTTTAGTTCAAAGGGGGGAAATCCACAACAGGCAGTTCCACATGAAATTCAGTTAAGAGGAGTGACTGGATTTGCTGCTTTTCAAGTTTGCATTTAGTTGTCTTCCAGGAGTGGAAAATGACCTTTTCTGCTGTGCTCTGTTTATGTCCACCAGCATGCCTCAGTGAGACATAGAGATCTGGGGGATACCAAAACAGCTTTGTGGAACATAAGTGGTTCAGTGGCTGTACTTTGCCCACCTTAATATACATAAAACTTTATACAAACAATAAGTGGTGCTATAATCACTGAAAGAATATTCTCCACTTTCCACCTGTTGTTGTTGCTGCTGCTGCTGCTGCTGTTACATGCCTTCAAGCTGATTCCAATTGAGGGCCATTTCTGCATGACACTCTTATAGCGTGATGATTCCACTTTCAACCTCCTATGGAATCCTGGGGTTTGCAGTTTCGGGAGGGGCCAGTGGCCCCTCCCGGAACTGCAAACCCCAGAATTCCATAGGAGGTTGAAAGTGGAATCATCGCGCTATAAGAGTGTCGTACGGAAATGTTCTATGGCAAGGCTTCCATAGGGTTTTCCTGATGAGATTTTTTTCAGAGGAGGTTTTGCCATCACCTCTGCCCTCCTTTTAGGCTAAAAGAGAATGACTTGGTCAAAGTTACCCTGTGGGTTTCCATGGCCTATTGGGGATGCAAAACTTGGTTTCCCAGAGCCCTTGTCCAGCGCTCAAACTACTACACCATGCTGATTGTCTTCTACCTGTACTCCCGCAAAAAAGATGTCTGTTCCGAAATGCAGAGTCTTTTACTTTATCAGGTTTTATTGACTAATTTCCACTGTTCTTTTTCTATATGAGGTTCCAAACCAATAATTTCTCTGAAGTTTTTAGAGCTACAGATGGAAGGGTAGCCATAAGACTAAAGTTCATACTGCACTATTATGAAGCCAACCAAAAAATAACATTTTCTGTTCAAGGTTCTTTTTAGCATTCTCAAATGGAGAAGAAAATTTTATTGCTGTTCTTTGTTGTTCACATTTAGCCTGGGGCCATCAGGGCTGTGGCCTGATGAACCTAATTTGATAGCTCTCAAGACTCTTCTGCCCGTACCATCCAAAGCTAATCTGCAGACTACGTGACTCTGACATCGTGATTTGGCTCTTTAAAATAATAATAATAGTAATCATCATCATCATCATCATCATCATCATCATCATCATCTTTGCCTTAGAAATACAGGTTTTCTGCTCACTTGGCAGCCTGCCTTTTGGCTGGTGATGACTTTAAGATCAGTGTGACATTCCCCTCCCCAAAATGCAGAGATGTGAACTGGATGATTGGGAAGGGGAACAGTAGAAAGGTGTGTCTGAATTTCTTAAAATCCTTCATTATGTCATTTATTTTGTTTAGTTAACATATGCTATTGACTGCTCTGTGAAAATTCTCAGAGCAACTTACATAAAAGGATATTAGAGCAAATGGGAGGAAAATGCAATTAAACAGACAAGTTAAAATCTTCAATATTAAATCTTGTTGGAAACCCACAGACTTTAAAAGGCCTGGACATATAAAAAGATTTTCACCGAGTACATAAACAAAACACATGAAAGACAGCTCTGGTAGTCAGCTCAGACTTCTTCAGTAATTTCATGCTATGTGGAGCTGGAGCAAAAAGGTAGCCAATTTGCAGCATTAGGGGAGAAAATGCTAAAATATATTTGTTTTGGTAGAGGCCTTTCTGAAATGAAATCAACAGAGGGTTTCCCTCATCTCCTTCTTCTTTAAAAAGACATGTTGCCACTACTTCAAGCAGAACTACAACCAACCAGCACCCCATCCTATGGGACAGCTCACTGGGAATGTCACCACTACATGACCATAACTGGGAAAAGCAGCATATAAATCCATTTGATGAAAAAGACAACAGTGATAGCTGTATCCTTCCCACGACCCTTCCATTGGAATTTTGCTGTTGCTTAAAGACAGGGAGGGAAAGCCTCACTTGTATTATTTCTCAACTGTGGGAACAAGAAATCTTTTTTTCTCCTTGTCTAGAAAATGGCAAGATATTTTCTCTTAGTCTCAAGAGAGTCTTCTTACTAGCAAGAATAATTTTTGTACAATTTGTATTGCACATATTGCACTTTTAGACTGTGATTGCTGTTCCCTTGTTGCACGTATTTTATAAAAATTAGAAGCACTGGATGAGTTGTTTCAGATTTTTAATCCATGAATCTGTCCATCACTGATTGCTCTCTGGGCATCCTTTGCTTCACAAAGGGAAAAGTCACTAGTTTTGCACAGAGACATTTTGCACAAATTGCAAAAAGCACAACAATCTGAAAGTGCTTATCTCATTTTCAAACTGGAGGTGAGAAATCTCATGGGGACGAATGAACTCTTGACAGCCTGTCTCAGGAAGGCAGGACAACCTGTCTTATCAAGAACTAGCGACTTAGAAAGATTAATTTAACATCTGTAGCAAGTAGCAACAAAGCATCTCTTATTTCAGAGAAAATATGGAAGAAGCCCTCTGTTCCCACATGCCAGAATGGTTAAGTTCTACCCAAACTGAACAACATTCATCTTCTATACCTGTTATGGTGGGAAAACTACCTCCCATTTTCATAAATGTCACATTAAAGCAGGAGAGTGATTGGACCTTATGCTATCTGGGCAAATGAATATGGCAAGAAAGTTCCAAGGGCCCAGCACCGTTACTGAGAAAGCTTAGCTTTTTGTCACAATTTACCTTCAGCCATTAGGGGATTCAGACCAGGAACAATTTTTAAAAACTGAGCAGGGAGGTAATTTAGATACTCAATTCCTTAGCCATGTACTTTAAAAGTAAAAAGCAGCACTTTAAATTTGGCTCAGGAATGACCATAGAGCACAATTTAAAACTTTGAAGATAATATGGATCCCCTATCGGGGGGAGGGGGGAGGAGGCACTGTTTGTTTTATGTTTACCAACTTAATTCACATATCCTCAGCCAACATACAAACCATAATATAGTTATTTTTTGGAAGTAGCATATCTTCACATTTCATGTTTCACTTCTCCAAACAGAATATGTAACACTAAGAATAAGAATGCATATATTAATGGAAACAGCATACAGGAAAGCATGGTATTATGGAAAATGGCTTGCAAAACTATGGCCCTTTCCACACGTGGAGCGTGAATCAGACAAAAACGGGACTCACCGGATTTCTTCTCCAACCGATCAAGTCCATCGGGACAAGGAACAGTGCAAGCTCGTTGCTCCGCACTGCTCCGGCATCCATAATGGCGGCTTCCGGTTGGTGGAGGCTCTCCACTAACCGGAGAACCTCACCAGCCTAAAGTCCGCCCCCAGCAGATCTGCAGGCACGCACTAGTGCGCGCCTGCAAATCTGCACCGGAGTGTGGCGACGGAGCAACACGGGGTTGTGTGCTCCGTGCTTTTGAAAAACCTCTTAAAAGAGGTTTTTAAAAAGCACGCTGCACGGCCAGTTCCGGTCGTTCCGGAGTGGACTGAGGTGCAGAACTACGAAAAGTAGTCTGACCCAGTCCACTCCACAGTGCAGAAGACCTCCGTCAGAGGTCGCTCTGCGCAATTTTAATAGCCCGGTGTGGAAAGGGCCTATGTGTAGTAGGCAAAATTAGTAACTGGAGACATGGACAGAAAAATGTGTATCAATTTGCATGCAGACTTTTGGAAATTCATAAAGTGACGCAACAAAATTAATTTAAAAGTGGGAGAAATGAAACCTAACATATTTGTCTATCCCAACTACAGCTGATCCCAGATAGCAATCTAGGTCCTCCCTTCAGTTTATAAACCAACTTAGGAGGTACACACACATGCAGAAAAGGCATTACAATAACATAAATGAAATGTCACAAGACTGTAGATAGCTGTGGACTACTTTTGTGGACAGCATGTCAGAAGTTTTGTAGAACTGTGAATTATCAGCTAAAAGAGAAGCAGGAAAGGCTTCCAGACAAACAAATGGGGTGGAGAAGAAAGAGATACTGTACAAAGTTATGACGGAAAACCAAAGCTATGGTCTCAAATGGTCTTAAAACGGAATGGAGAATAGAAGCTTAGGGAACAATGCAAATTCAATTTGGCTATTTACTAATTACATTTTGTCCCTCTCTCCCTCTAGGACATTCATATTGCACAGTGAGGTAAGTCAGGCTAAGGTACTGACTGGCCCAGGTCTAAGCTCCAAAAGAGTCTTCAACTTCAGCAAGGCTGGCTGTGGTAGAGGAAGAAGGGCTATACTTGATTTGAAAAGTTAAATAGTCCCATTTATCTAGACCAAATTAAATATGTTTCAATTCCATTGATGCCAATATAATCATCTGCTAGGTCATTGCTACCTCAGTACCTTGCAAAAATAGATTGGTGTTTTTTCACATTACTGTCTTATGTACCTTTACTTAGGGAGTAATACACAGAAACATGATGAAACTTACTTCTGAGTAAATGCACATACAATTGCGCTCCATTAGATGCTCTTCTTTAAAAGGGCATTTGAGGTACATTCCTGCCTTAGCATTCTCAGATAAAGCACATTTGTTCTTGCAGTGGCATTTAGTAGTTGTTTTTTTCCACATCAGGAATGTGCAAAGTATGTATTAAAGAAATGTAATACAAAAGAATCTCATAATGCCCAGTAACTAATGATAAATTACAGCTAGAAAGTTGAGCAATGCATCTATAAATATCTCAAATGCTTAGTAGGTGAGCAACACTAAGTGCCACCTTTCAACATTACAGTAAAGTTTTCGCTGGCCAGATCTTTCAAGAAGCAAGGAAGTCCTCCACACAATGCAGAGACAATCACAGGAATGACACAGGAGCCAACTGTTTTGTTTGTTTAATATTTAAAATATTTAAATATTTAAAAGCAGCATACAAATATTTCAAATAATTACATTCCCTGAAACATCATTTTAAAACATTAAATCAAATTAGGTGAACTATTTTTAATACTTTCCAATTGTCCTGATTTGGCAGGGACAGTCCCAATTAATTCTCTGCAGTTCCACTGTTCATTTGCTTTTAAATATCCCGGTTTCTCTCAACTCCTTCTCTTTTCCTTCTCACTTTCTCTCTTTGTCCTCAGCTTACTTCAGTTGCTGCAAACTGAGTTCAAAGTGCAAATGTAGTTTGCTCTCAGCTGGCTCAACAGGGGGAAAAGAGGGGGGGTAGAATCTTGCTCTTCCCAGCAGGCTCAGACAAAAGCCAGCTGCTACATCATCTCCTAGCTTATGGGTTCTTCCTCATTAATAACTTTTGCCATCTTGACCACATTTTGATGTTGCTAGGTCACACATGTTCCAGTTTTCATCTCTGAAATGTGAGAGTGCATGATTTCCTACAGTGATCACCACATGTTCCATTTTAAGATAATTTGGATACATCTCTAGTGTTTAGGACTTTTTGAATCTTAAAGAGAACAGTTCAGTGGGAAGTTTTGATTTGCAAATTTTACTGAATGAAAAGAGACACCAAAAGACTTTCCACTGGATTGTGCTTCTGTAGGTGGGTATAAAAGAGAGAAAGAAGAAGTAAAAATTATACTAAATGCAAACAGCGGGCATAAAATCTAGGTTTGTCAAATGCTAACTTCAAGAAGATAAGTCTCTTAAACAAACAACAAATACAATCCCAGTTCTCATAAACACAACAGTGCATACAAATTATGGGAATGTAGATTAGGGCAATGGTAATGAAAAAATCAGAGCAGGTCTCACTGAACACAGGCTGGAGCCCATTGGAAAACCTATGCCATGGCAGTGGTGACAGTGAAGGAATCTCGCTTCTCTGTCATTGTTGCATCTGTACAGTCTTGTCCAGTGGAGATGTCTTCAGGGATTAGGGGCTTTCTGTGCTCCATCCCAGAGGGAGAAAACACAGACCACTTGACAGACCTCTGTGAAGAATTTGCACAATGCTTGGCTGACAAAATTGCTTGGACTGCTCTGACTTGGGTGCTGTAGTGAAGTGCATGTAACCTACTCTCCTGCTTGTCCTGTGTTTTTGGATGTGTTTCAGTTTGTGGAGCCTGAGGATGTGGACAGGATCCTTGCAGAGATGAGAGCTATCATATGAGTATTGGCCTTGTGCACTTCTTGGCTCCTAAAATCAGCCAAAGGGGCACTAGCCAAGTGGCTAAGGTGAGCAGTGAATGCCTCATCATGGCAAGTCAGGTTCCTGTCCTACCTAAAAGATGTTGTAGTAAGACTAGGAAAAAATCCTCCCTGAACCCCACCACAGACCAGTATCCCTTTCTTGAGCAAGGTCCATTCAGTCCAGCTCCAGCTCTGGCAATGAGATGCAGAGAATCCTCCTGTGTGGACTCCAGGACTTAGCCCTGAGCATGGATGTCCATCTTTCAGCAGTGGCTAGGAAGGCATTTGCACAGTTGACTTTGCCTGCTGTGCCTGTTCCCAGAGATGTTGGATCTGGCTACAGTGACATACATCATGATTACATCCCATTTGGACAACTGTAACTCACTGTGCTTGAAGTTGCCTTTGGAAACTTCAGCAACTTCAGCAAGTCCAAAATGCTGTGGCCAGAGTACAGACCACCACTAGAACATATAACTCGCTTCTTGAAACAGTTTCACTGGCTACTGGTCCATTTCAGGTCACATCCTGAAGTGCTGGTTATGACCCATAGAACCATAAGTACCTTAGACCCAGACGATCCGAAAGATCTTATCTTCCTATATGAGCCTTAAGGTCCTCAAGGGTTTCCTCAGTTCCTCCATCTTCACAGGTATGTCTGGTGAGGACATGCAAGAGGACCTTCTCTGGTTGTTTCCAGACTGTGGAATTTCTTTCCATGGGAGGCCAGGCTAGCTCCCTCTCGACTCTCATTCTGTAATGATTAATTGGTTGTGCAGGAAGGATTAATTGGTCGCAATGGGGGTGGTTTGCTACATTTTCATCCCTATTGTTCCGTTTGTAAATGATTAAATTAATGGTGTTTTAACATGACAATTTGTTTTAACTTTGTTATTAGTAAGTTTTAGCTTTATCTTGTTTTAACTTAGTTGTAAGCATCCTGGAGCTATGTCCCAAAGAACTTTCCCAAGCTCTGTTTGAGAACAGGTACTTACAGTATGCTGAGATACAAACTAATTCATCACTTGACATTTAAAGTTAGGCCAATGATGCTATCTTTGGTCTTCCAAAGGTTTCAGACTTTCAGAATCCCTCTCCATTGGCTATGCTGGGTATTTTGGGAACACAAAACTTCAGAGAGAAAGAGAGAAAGTAAGGCACAGTGGTTTGAGTTCTGGATTAAGATTCCTGGAGGTGAGGGTTCACATCCCTTCTTATCCATGGAAACGTACTGGTCAACTCTGGGCAAGTCACACATTCTCAGCCTAAGAGAAAGGCAATAGCAGACCTTCTCTAAATAAATCTTGCCAAGAAAATTGTAGGATAGGATAGGTCAGAGTCAACTTGAAGGGACATAACAAAGGTTAGAGACTATTCTAAATGCACACAGAGAACATTTTTGGCATAAGTGAGGATGGAGAACTATATTGCTCTCTATGGTCATTTCCTCACTACACTCTTATAGCGTGCTTATTCCACTTTCAACATCCTATGGAATCCTGCGGCTTGCAGTTTAGGGAGGTGCTGGCCCCAGGATTCCATAGGATATTGAAAGTGGAATAAGCACACTATAAGAGTGTACTGCGGAAATGGCCTATAACTTCCACTTGCATAGCCAATAGTGAAGAACACTTGAGCTGCAGTCCAACAACTTCTGGACAACTGCCACTGTTATTGTATAACTTCAAATTGTTTCCAAATTATGACAATCCAAAAGCAACCCTGTCATGGGCTTTTCATGGAAAGATTAGTACAGAGGGGGTTTGCTTTTCCCTGATACTTCACAGATGAAAACTGGGATATGTGTGGCCAAGCAACTTGAGAGGCCATTTCCACATTACACTGTTACAGTGCTATTGTTCCACTATCAACATCCTATGGAGTCCTGGGGTTTGCAGTTTAGGGAGGGGCATTTAGAATTCTCAGCCAGAGAGCTCTTTGGCCTCAGTAAACTACAAACCTCAGAATTCCACAGGCTGTTGAAAGTGGAACCATAGCACTATAACAGTGTCATGTGGCAATGGCAAGCATGTGCTCAAGACAGAAAAAGTTATTAATAAGGAAGAACTCATAAGGCAGGAGAAGCTACAGCACTTTGCTTTTTCCTGAGCCTACTTGAAATGGAGAAATTCTGGTCTCCTGTGTTCTCTTCTCCTGCTTAGTTTAGTGCAAACTACTTTTGTACTAGAACTGATTTTGCCACAATTGAATTAGAGTAAACTGAAGACAAAGGAGGAAAGTGTGAGGAAGAGAGAGAGAGAAAGTGGTAAAAGCATTGTAAAAACAGCTGAAAAAGTGAAACGACCAAGGATTAATGAGGACTGTCCCTGCCAAATCAGGACAGTTGTAGGATATGCTGCACAACTAGAGTAGCTGTGGGATGCCGATCCTGAATTGCAGAGATATCAGCGTCAGGTAATAATTTGATGTCATTTGACAATAATTATTCTGCCAGCCAATGATACCAAAAAGGAACTGCTATATGGCAAACCACAAGATGCTATTCTGTCTCCAACACTACTCAACATCTACATGAAACTTCTTGGAGAGATCATATGGAGGCATGGGGTGAAGTGCTATCAGCATACTTATGAGACGCAAATATATTTTCCCAGGCCTTTGAAAACAGCTTCAGATAAGAACAGTGTGTCTCCTCTGAATGAATGCCTGGAGGAGATAACGGACTGGATAAGGAAAAACAAACTGAAGCTGGAGATGCTTACTATTGGAGGTGCTTACTGTTAAGGGTCCTAACCTGAGTTTGGAGGTGTGTCAACCAGTCTTGAATGGGGTTACAGTCCTCCTGAAAGTCTGTGTTTGCAGCCTGGGAGTACCTGGGAGTACTTTCCATTGCTCCAAATGACAGCTGAGATAGATGCAACGTCCAGGAGTACTTACTCTCAGCTAAATTTTGGCTGATATGCCAGCTGTGCTCCTAAAGTTGGAGAACCTAAAGATGGTACTGCGCATGCTAGTAACCTCAAGGCTGGACTTCTTCAATGTGCTTTACATTGGGCTACCTCCATACCAGGTTCAGTTGGTTCAAAACACAGCAGCCAGACTGGTTACTGGTATATCTAGGAGTGAGCATATTACACCAATATTCAAGTCACTCCACTGGCTGCCAATTAGTTTCTGGACAAAGTACGAAGTGTTGGTTTATACCTTTAAAACCCTACATGGTTCGGGTCCAGGTTACCTACACAATCACCCCTCCCGTATAATCCACCCTACACAATCAGGTACTCTGTGAGACTTTTACTTCAACCAGCCAGGACTAGTCTGGCAACAGTCACACAGAGGACGTTTCTTTCAGCCGGCCCTAGATTGTGGAATAGCCTGCTGGAAGAGATTCAACAGCTGAATATGCTGTACAAATTTAAAACAGCATTAAACACCAGTTTCTTCTGGCAGGCCTATTCTGATTATTTTAAATAGTGAATTTTAGCAATGAATTTTAAATATAAATAGCTTGTTTTTAGGTATTTTAAGTATGCATTTAACTACTGCTTTAACTGGCGTTTTTAACTGTTATTTGTTAATCTATTGTTGTCTTCCATCTCAATCCATGTGAAAAGGCAGGTAAGAAAATATAACAGCAGCAGCAAAATATAATGATGATGATGATGATGATGATGATGATGATGATGATGATGATAATAATAATAATAATAATTATAATAATAATAATAAATGTTATTGTCAGATCATCTCCTATAACAGAATTTGGTTAATGGGATAAGTAGCAAGCATGATGAGAGTTCAGATATGCTCCCCTCAATGACTTCATGAGGAAGATCCAGATTTAAACCTGACAGTCTCATGTCTTGTTTGGCTGAATGTTTCAACATCCAACACTGAGGTCAATAGAATTTGAGTTATGTTAATATTAATTGTGTTGTATGTGTGTATGTGCCTTCAAGTCACCTCTTGACTTATGGCAACCCCATGATTTTATAGTTTTTTTAAGTCAAGGAATAATCACGTTGTTTGGTCACTTCCTCCTTCTGAAATGTAGCCTACAGCACCTGGTACTTGTTGGCAGTCTCCCATCCCAGTACTAATCAGGACTGAGCCTGCATAGCTTCCAAGATCATTTAAGAGCTGGTGCCTTTAGGGTATTTAGGTCCCTTAACTGTGTTAGTGGGTGGTCATTTTGTTTTGACGGCCCTATAAATTAGTACATTAGGGGAGCTGCCTCTCACCTTGTTCCAACTCTAGTCCCCAGCCCTGTATATAATATAAAAATATGGCTGCTTCCCTGAATGCATGGTCTTTCCCCCACCCCCAGAATTCACAGCACTTGTGGTCATTGTGTATAACACTTTGTGTCTTTCCCTGCTCACTTCCTATACAAATAGGATCAAATTCTGGCAAGCTTCCCCAACATGGTGTCTACTGGATGAAAATGATTGTAGTTCCCTACATCTAGAGGATACCAGGTTCAGACAAATGGATTATGGTGATACCATATCATGTTATGAGGATACCATGTCATTCTCATGAGTTACCCGATCCATGCACAATTCACAGTGGCTGAGAGCACCCAAAATTTCTTCAGCAACAAGTGAAGGTGTATTTGGGCAAGGAAGGTGTGGACAAAATGAATGCATAAAAGGCTGCTTCACAACAGTCTCAGAGAGAGAGTAGCTTTGGTTCCTTGCTCAGGTATATGATTCTGTATTTTTGAGAAGTGAGGCAGGAGGCACAGCAATTAACCAGAAAAAACAGAGGACTGAGTGCAAATCCTTCTTGCTTATTTCAGATGCATGCCATCCTTAACTCTCAGGAGGCAAGGCAGATTAATGTCTTAAATAAAATTAAATGTAATAAATCTGTAGACAAGAAAAGTGGAAGAAGGTTAAATGTTTCTTAATCCTTCTTCCCTTTTCTCATATTACGACCTGTATAGAAACTGCCTTCCCCAAGTGCTCAGGTATGCAGGCAAAACACATAATGAAAGGCACCTCCCTGAAGCATGCAGGTTGCTACATCTGGACACAAAATACCTGCCATTAAATAATCATAGGAACATCCTTCAATAATTTACCATGAGTCTACAATACGCTGTGGTGCATCAAGTCATTCTGATTATGGTTTCAAGCCTAGCAAGGTGTACTTAAACACTTGGCAGTGGATGACCAATATGAATGACCCAGTAACCCAGCACCATTCCTTGCGGATGGAATTCCCATTACCTTCATGAAGCGGGGAGGGGACAGAGTGAAGCAGCAAAGAGTATGAGCAATGTGTGTGTGTGTGTTCCAAGAGTTTTGCTCCTCCTCTAGCATCTCTTTAGGGCCATTCCAAGGGATCTGAGGAACCATTGCTTCTTCCATTGCACAATGCAAGGAAAACCACAAGGAGATTCAGGTCCTTTCCACACCATACCCCATTAGCACACTGTTCTGTTACAATCCAGCATTGCCATTTGCATGATGCTGTCAGGTTAGGAACGCTCTCTTCCATGCTCTTCCACCCCAAGCAGATGAGTACCGGTAATGCCACCAGTGTGCCTTCCACATTACAGCATCCTTGGCCACTCTCTTTCCCTGCCTTCACTCTGCCCCATCACCCCAACTGGTGTTTTTTTTAAAGTCTTACTAGTACAGCCATGTTGTAACCTCACGACACACCAGTACACTATTGTATTTGTGCAGTATAATGCTAAAAATGTACTAAAATAATTAAAAATTTAACTCAAAGGAGAAATTTAAAATAAATATGAAGACATGGTAGATTCCAAACTTGCCAGGCCATAGGAGTCATGGAGGGAGGGACCAGCTGGGCACACCCACACTCTACCCACTCCTGGATCCTGGAGGACAGGAAGTGCTATCAAGTGCTATTACGGTACAGCACTGAGCCGGCTGACGAGATTAAAGTACTAAGGGAGGCTCTTAACAGATCTTTTCTCGAAATAGTAGAAGGCAATTTTGCAATGCCTGGGGATGCAATAGCAGCTGGATAGTGACAATGTTGTGTGGTAGCACAACTCCTGGACCAGAAACAACCCACTGCTGTTGGAGGATAGTGATGTCAAGCAGAAATGGCCTCAGACAAAACCTCATGGTATTTTCAGTGGCATCAATAATTCTTCCAGCACATCTGGAGGAACACTGCATCCCCTATGGAAACATATCCTGTTGTGTCCTACTTCCTGGTGCAATTCATTTCCTGGTATGAGTTTTCTATTGGGTTTCCCTTCTCTTGGAAACATGCAGCTCCATAATTTCATTTCCTATATTCTTAACCAATCTGAGCTTTTTCAGTTACTTCAGAATCATTCAAAAGACTTTGTATTTCAGTCTTTGTCCCGGAACCTTAGGGTGGCTTGCTGAGGGATTTTCCCATGTTGTCCTCACAACCTTGTGAAGTCGCTCCAGTTGAGAGATATTGATTGATTGAAAAGCCACCCAGTGAGATCATGACTAAATGGGAATAAAAAACCAAGCCTTCCTGGTCCTACTCCCTCCTCTATAGACAGACTGGCTTGCAGTACCAGGGATCAGATCCTTCTACCAGTATTTAAAGTGAGGAGTTGATTGCAACTGCTGTATCTCTTCCTTCAGTCTTTCTAAGACAAGACAGGAAAAATAGAGCTTGTGAGCAATGTTCCCCACAGGTCCACCAATCCCATCTAGGGTGGATTAGGCCCAGGCTATCTGAGACAACCCCCATGAACATGCCTGGACCGTGAGATCTCCAGGAGAGGCCCTTCTTTCAGTCCCACCACCTTCACAGGTATGATGGGAATAGGTCTTCTCAGTGGCTACCCCTAGACTTTGGAAAACCCTCCCTCAGGAGGCTAGAATGGCTATCCTTTTATCAGCTAGTGAAGACTCTTTCATTCAAACAATCTCTAGAACTGAAAGCTTTTAAGGAAAGCGACATAAGAGATGGTGTATTGTACTGTATTAACTGTTTTTTAAAATCTTTTTAATGTGTGCATTTTAAATTGTTTTAGTATGGTTAACAGTTTCATTCTATTTTAGTGTTGATCTTTTGCATGTTTTGAATCATATCGTAATTATTTTAATTTGTAAGCCATCTTGCATCCCAATCTTAGAAACAAAAAGTAACGTAGGGACGGGGGAGCAGTGTGCTCTAGGCGGCATTTTTTTGGGGTGCTGCCACTCCTTGACTGCTTCCCCTTATACCATAGCCCTGCCCCCATGTGCCATAGTTCCTCGCCCGCATGCCATACCCTCACCCACGCATGCTGTAGCTCCTCCTCCATGCCCCCATAGCCTCACCCACACATCCTGTAGCCCTGACCACACACATCGTAGCCACATTCCCGCCTCTGCACCCCACCCCATCCCTCTCACACCAAGCTATACCAGTAGAAAGAAGTTGGGATATAAATAGAAGAGATGGTGGTGGTGGTGATCATGATTGTTACCCCTATGGGCCATATTAAGGAGTGCCCTCTTTTCCCAAAAGGAAGAGATGCAGGACACTTGGAAGCAAAATTTTTCATTTTTTCAGGGCTGGAGGCAGTGGGAGGAGACTTTCAAGGCCCCCTGGGGAACCAAGTTGGGCCCTCCAGCCCCCCCCCCAAATTATTGCCAACCTCTTTTCTAAAAAGGCTTCTTGTTTCCCAAGAGACAATGGGTTCAAAGGATATAGGCAAGGAGATGGGTGTGTCTGTAGACTGGCAGTGGGGTGTTGTCTTTTATAGTTAGCCTTCTCAATAAGACCTTGCATTGGTGTGATAATTTCTGAGATCTTGTTTTGCACTCCCAATGGTAGTAACTGCAATCATAATACTCCTACTTGAGGATACTGAAGAGTTTCATTAACATCCTGGGAGGTGTGCAATTATCTGTCATTACCTCTACACGTGGACTAATTAAGGAAACCGAAAGGAAAAACAGCAAGACGAGGAACACACTTCACAAATCTCTGATCTTTGTTGTTTTGCTCTTCTCACTGCGGCCAATAAATTATAATTTGCCCAGTTTGACATCACAGCAAGGTATAGTTATTACAAAACAGGAAAGAAGAGAGGTGTGTAACTTGTGATGGGAGGAGAGAGCATCCAAAATTCAGGCATGGTTCTGAGGAGCAAGCACTGGCTTGGGTCTGACACTTGAGCTGGATCTGTGCATGATGTGATATCTTACCTGGAGAGGCAGTGGCATGATGGTATGTTTCGTAAAATGAAAAACATTTGTAGAAAAGGAAGGAGGTGGAGAATCTGCTAAATTGTACTTCTTGCTATTAGTTGTTCATCTAAAACAAAGAGGACTTGCTACCTAAAATAACTTGTTCCAAAAGGAATGTTAAATATCTTAAAATGCATTCTGTTCTTATTCACTACAAAATAACATTTTCAGAAATGTCAGAAGGCTGTGGTGGCTCTGATGTCATTGTGACAGTGAATCTACTCAAGGTTTTACTATGAACTTTAAAAGAGGTATCCAAAGCAATGGATGTTTTGGGGATAGCAACCTGGATTTAATAACAGGCTAAAGCCTGAAATGGAATCACCACCTGCCACGAAGTGTCCCCAAGAAATGATTCATTATGTTTACCCTGAAGTTTAGCCATCCATAACTTGCATACACCTACCAGTATGAACTCTCACACAAATCTCAAAAGAGATAGCCATGTCAGCCTGCTTCAGTACAAAAAGGAGATGAGTGGGAAGGAATCTAGCACCATATTGAAAGCTAACTGATTTATTTTAGTGCAGATTTTTGTACATTTTGATCCCCTTCTTCAGTGACATATTCTATCAGCGCACTGAACTAAAATCCACAAAAGCTCGTGCTAAAATAAACCAGTCTTAAAGGTTCTGCAGATTCTCCACCTCCTTCCTTTTCTACAAATGTTTTTCATTTTACGAAACATACCATCATGCCACTGCCTCTCCAGGTAAGATATCACATCATGCACAGATCCAGCTCAAGTGTCAGACCCAAGCCAGTGCTTGCTCCTCAGAACCATGCCTGAATTTTGGATGCTCTCTCCTCCCATCACAAGTTACACACCTCTCTTCTTTCCTGTTTTGTAATAACTATACCTTGCTGTGATGTCAAACTGGGCAAATTATAATTGCTGGATATTCATTGTCTCAGTACCTGAGCAGGTACACCATGGAAGAGAATTACCTGTAGGCTTTGATGGGGGATTGGCTAAGGACTGCAGAAGCAAAAAAAAAAAAAAAAAGTTTTGGAGGGGGAGAACATCAGAGAAGGGAACTCAAAACAGCCCACTAAGGACTGTATATGCTCAGTAGACTCCAAAGGGTGACCAACCTTTGGGATGGAGAGATGGAAAAATGGGGAGTGCTATTCTGGAAGAGGATATGGGTGGCTAGCTAAGACACTGAACAGGAGCAGCCCACACTACAACATAATGTTGCAGATCCCACCTAAGTTATCTTATTACACCCATTTTTCAAGGTCGCTCCGGGTGGCACACAGGCTTCCGGGGTCAATTCAAAGTGCCATTTGAAGGGCCATTTTTAATCTTTCAAGCTCTGAGCCTGGGAAAGAGTTCTCTGTGTGCCCACTGATCTGCAGAGGAGGCCTCATTTATGATTCCCTCATTTGTGGAGGTACAAACGAGAACAGTGAGCTCTCTATGCTAGCATTCTCCCTTTGAAGCTTTCTCTCCGTTCTTGGCAGACTTTTGATTTGTAAATGAATCTCTGGCTTCTCAGTTTATAAGATTCTGCTTCGTCCTTTGTTTTTGCATTAATATGTACTACATCTCAGTTTTAAGTTGTTTACCTTTGTCACTGCTCAGCTGTTGAACTCAAGAAGTGCTGCAAGAGCTCTTTTGTGGGCTGTACAGAGCAGAATTGCCAATTTCAAATAAAGGCACCAACTGGAGAGGTAGCGTACCTGCCTTGCACTCTGCAGTACTGAGCAGAGCTCCACCCCTGTTATTGAACACCATTACTGGGCATCACAGAGCCTTGCAATAACTACTTGCAAATAGCTAATTTCTTGTAATGAATTTCTATAACTATAATGCATTACAACTGATGATTTAAGCAGGGATAACCACTTCTTATGCTGTGTGACTACAACTTTTAATTACTTCTGTGGTAACAGTGAGTGGCCTCTGTAAATGGTGGAGGAGGAACACTTTTAAATATTTAACGCTTACATTTATGAAGTGATGTGAGGCAGCTTACATGGCTCTTCTCTCTGCTCTTATACTCACAACAACCACCTTGTGATGTATGTTAGGCTGGGAGAGATAATGATTGGGCCAAGGGCATCCAGACATTCAGTGCATCTTCCAAGTCCCAGTTCTGCTGTCTAACCACTATGCTACACTGGTTCAAGTGATGACACATGCTATTCCTGGTAAGTGTAAAGAATTCTGACCTTCCATTTACAACCAGCATCTTGGAACATGATACCTGATTGCTCCTGCCTGACTCCTTCCACTAACAGAAGTGGCAACATTAAGCAGGGTCTAACAAAAAAGCAGGAGTTTAGCATTATGTCCAACCCAGGAATCCAGCCCCATTGCTCTCAAACAAGCCAAGAATCAGAAACCAACAACAAACCCTGATTTCAGACAGCCTGTTAGAGGAGTGGCACACCAGCAGCCATTTCCAATTTCCTGCTAAACTTCAGTTTTCCAGTTAGTTTGGTTGCTTCTGCTGGTAGAAGAAGTAAAGTGGAAATGGCAGAACAGCTCCCTGCTATTGTGAATAATAAGCCAGAATTCTCTATATTGTTCTTTCCCATGAATAGGGCCAAAGACAGGCCCAGAGTCATCCAGTGAATCATCACTGAGTAGAACTGTGAACCCTGACCCAACCCAAGTTCTTGCCACCACTGCACGGCACCTACTTGTGGCAGATTTGATCATGGGGACGGTTAACCAAGAACAGGCCATGTTACTTCATGTCAACTGACCCCTAATTATGTTCATACTGTAAATATTGCATAGTTGTCAGAAGCTATCAGGAATGTCCTTCCATTTTTGAAAACAAGAAACTGGAGAAAAAGAGTAATACACTTGGTACAACTTAACAGAGAAGCCAAAAGGGATGCAGAGAGGGCACCAACCACTGCTGGCTAGTGATTCTGCTACTTTTTCTCTCCTCCCTTGCTCCAAAATTGCCTTCTCCTAAATCTGCAGGGGTTAGAGCCAGAAACTTCCATGAGAGTATGGTGTTTCTGTAGTTTAGCAGTATCCCTTAAAAACAAACAATACACTTTAATAAAATTCAAGAGATTACTGTTTGTCCCAGAAGATCAACTCAAAATTGCATTTCCTCCTGCACTACCTTATTCTATTAATCTACAATTGCAACATTTCCCCTAAATATCTTCCTTCCCTCCTCCTGAAGTGTAATGGCATAACATCTCACCCACAAGCCACAGTTGCACCATCAGCAGCCACTTCCACATTAAGCAAGACAAAGGTCAAATCATCAGGCTAATTATGGGCATCCCCAAGGCAGTCTTGCTGTGGATATATATGTGCTCCAGCTATGGACATCTTCCCCTCCCATGCCTTTCATTCCACGTGTTACCCCTAAATGTATGCACAATGGTCCAGGCCTAACATGTCTCCACTAGTCCAAAACCACAGGCAAAGGCAGGTGCAATCAAACAGCAAGGTTTCCCACTGAATTGGAAAACTGCAGCTGCTTTCTTTTTAGTACTCAATTCTAACTTTGACCAGGAATGAGATATGCTGCTATTCAGACACACTTCATGGACTGTTGCTTTTTTTTACCCCCAGTAATCTTTTGAATCACACAACCAGGAGTAACAGTGTCTCTGAGCAATCATGGATGTAATGCAAATGTTTACAGGACAACAAAGGAGAAAGAATTGTAGAATGCCAGATTGTTACAGTTGTCAGTGAATCAATACTGTTCCATTTCCCAGCAGCCTCAAGATTTCATCCTGCCTAGTGCTAATAGCTGGTTAGTGGAGCAGTGAATCCTGGGCCTTAGTATGAACTTTAAAGAAGCCATCTAAGTTGCTGAACCTCTTTTGAAGATATGTTTCAGCATCTAGGATAGATCCTTTAAAGTTTAGACTAAAAGCCTGAGCAGATCCATTACTCCACTGTCAATGGGAGCCCCCAGCTGTTGTCCCTAAGACACAACCTTTTATCTAGATGCATCTCCACTCTACTATCAGATATCTAAAGGCTGTGGTGCTGGTGAGTCAGCAACAAAGAAGACACATCTTTACATGCTCAGAGGCATTCCTCTCATTCATTCACACATGCCAGTCTTGAAATGACATTCCTTGGCCTCAGTCCTGCTTATACTGTATATTATTTAATCACAGGTTAAGGTTCCTAACAACTCCAAAAACCTGCAGGAAAATCCTACAGTAGTGGTCCTTCACCTCTCCGGGGCATCCTGATCCCTTTGATTAAAGTTCTGGAGCCCTTCTCCTCTTCTCCCCAAGTGGTGATGATGACTGTATGTTCTCTGGTCGTGTCCAATAGCATCTCAGGCTACCTACCCTCATCAGACATGAAATGACACTTGAATACCATGGTTTCAGATGCAAAAATGGGTTTTCCCACACAGGCAATTTTCAAAGCAATAGGAAAGCAATTGAAGAGACAGCGGTCATTGCCACACCACACTGTTATAGTGCTATTATTCCATTTTCAACATCCTGTGGAATTCTGGGGTTTGTAGTTTACTGAGGTCAAAGAGCTCTCTGGCTGAGAATTCTAAAGGCCCCTCCCTAAACTGCAAAGCCCAGGATTCCATAGGAGGTTGAAAGTGGAATAATAGCACTATAACAGTGAAGCGTGGAAATGGAGAAAGAGAGAGACAGAAACATAATTTTTGCACCTATCCATAGATCCCCCAGGGTCATAGGTTAAGAACCCACTGCCCTAAAGCACTGCAGTGTGGATTCATAAAGAGGTCGAGAAACTGTTATCCCCTCTCGGGATCTTTGCGCCCAGCTCGCCCTCTTCCCTGAGCATCCCACGAGGGAGAGGGAAAAGAGGAAGAAGCCCTCTTTCCCAACGCCACGGGAAGGCGGCGGCGGCGGCAGCAAGCGCAGAGAATACCAAGTATTTATTGCCTGTGCATCTCCCTCGGGCTGGTGAACAACTCAAGCCGCGATCTGGTTACACAGCGCGCCCAGCCAGGGGCTTTCGTACGGGGTGAAGGGGTTCGGAAAGCTCGCTCCCTCCTAGTCCCTCCGTCCTAAGACTATTTCCGCACTAGACTGTTATAGCGCTATGATTCCACTTTCAACATCCTATGGAATCCTGGGGTTTGCGGTTTAGGGGCCCCTCCCTAAACCGCAAACCCCAGGATTCCATAGGATGTTGAAAGTGGAATGATAGCGCTATAACAGTCTAGTGCGGAAATAGCCTCAGTGGGCCATCCCGAAGGGAACCGGAACCGGTCGAGGAAGAAGCAATCGGCGCCTTGCTGGAGACAGGACTCCAGCAAGGCGATTTGTCTTTATGCTCCATCCACACATACATATTGCATCGGCTGTATCTGCGAGGAGAGGACACGCAGACATTGCTGGATGCCTGTCAGCCACGGGCAGGAGGGGACGCTCCCGTGCGCCTCGCCTGCACGTCGCTCAGCGTACCCGGGAGCGGCGCTCTTCGCATGCTCAGAGGCACCGCCGTCCCCACAAGCCTTCGGTCTCGAGCGCGGGCTGGGACGTACCTTTTCTGCTGCAGCAGGTTGCTTTCGTCGAGCTTCCTGGCCCAGGACTTCTCGCCCTGCAGCCAGCGGCAGAGGGCAGCCCGGAGTCCCCGGAGGAAGCCTCGATGCCCGGGCAGCAGCATCCCCATCGCGTCGCCCGGACTCCCCAGAGGCGCCGTCTTCCCGAAGGCCGCCGCCGCCGCCTCCCGCCGCCCGGCTGCCCCAGGCCGGCCCCGGTGTGGTCTGGAGCCCGCGGACAGAGCCAGGAGGAGCGGGGGGTGGCGGTTGCAACATCTGGCCGCTCCGTGAGGCCGGTCCCTGGCGGAGTCCCAAAAACAGGAGAACCTGTTGGGGAGGAAGGACGGCAGAAGCTCCGCCCCGGCGCCTCCTCACAAAGTTACCTGGCGATTTAAAGAGACACTCACGTGGCCGGGAGGCTTTGCGCAGGCGTCGTTCCCGGCAGAGCGGGAAAACTCTGGCCATTTCCGCACTACAGTGTTAAAGTGCTGCTATTCCACTTTCAACGCCCTGTGGAATTCTGGGGTTTGTAGTTTACTGAGACTAAAGAGCTCTTTGGCTGAGAATTCGAAGTGCCCCTCCCTAAACTACAAACCCCAGAATTCTATAGGAGGTTGATAGTGGAATAGCAGCACTTTAACACTGTAGTGCGGAAATGGCCTCTGAGGAGCCAACAGAAGCAGCGAGGAAGGGGCTGGGAGGGAGCGGGAAGAGCGACGGGTCCCCCTTGTCCCTCCTTAGCTGCCTCCTCCCCGCTCTCCTTCTCCTTATTTAGATAAAAAAGGGCTGCCAACAAAGGTCTCCCTCACAGGAACCCTCCTCTCTTGTACCTTTCAGAAAGCCCGCCAACGAAGAAACGTGTTGTTGTTGTCCCTGAAGATGGACAGTGCTATCATCCTGTGGTGTATTTCGGTCTTTTACTCCAAGTCTCAAGTCAAGTCTCTACCTCAGAGCTTCCCAAACTTTTCATGGTGGCCACACGCTTTTTAGCTATGCATCCTTTCGCGCGGCACAGTCATTTCAGTTTTACTAGCAAACCGGAGGTTAAACTCCCCCCCCCTTATAAGAGATACAGACACATACATAAATAGTAATAACAAAATGTGTGGGGACACAACATATCTCATGGAAACTTTTCGTATATTTTTAAAAAGATACGATTCCTAAATAATAACATGCATTTCCAAGATTGTAGGCGACACACCTACACACTTCGGTGTTGTGGCACTCCATTTGGAAAGCTCTGCTTTTTCCTCAAGTCGAGTCTCAACTTCTTGCAAGATACTTTTAAGTTAAGTCTCGAGTCACCTGTCAAGTCTGGGAGCCAACTTTATACTCCAAGGTGTATTCCAGAATTTCTGGACAGGGTAGAATAAAGTCAGTTTTAACAATTTAAGCAGAGTCGGCCTTCTGCATTTGTGATTTTGCCATCTACAGCTTCAGAAATGGGGAATAGGAGCCTTCTTACTTCCCATTTGCAAAGCTGGAGGCTTTATCAGAAGTAGGGAATAGGGTCCTTACTCCCCATTACTGCATCTCCAAAACCTTTAGAAGGAAGGATCCTTCCTCCTCAAGCCCATTTGCTGTTCCCTCTGAGAAATGCATCCACACTTTGGGCTTGAGACAGATCATCATGTGACCAGGACGTTGTAAGGTTTCTGGAGGAATGTATTGTGTTACTGAACCAAGAACAGCAAGTCAGTCACTAAAAATATGCAAGTCTCAAGTCAAGTCAAGTCAGTGTGTAATTTTTGTCACGTCTGAGGGCCTTTCTGTACTACACTGCTATAGTGCTATTATTCCACTTTTGACATCCTATGGAATCCTGGGTTTTGCAGTTTAGGGAGCAGCCTTTAGAATCCTCAGGCAGAGAGCTCTTTGGCCCCAGGAAACTACAAACCCCAGAATTCCACAGGAGGTTGAAAGTGGAATAATAGCACTATAACAGTGTAGTGTGGAATGGCCCCGAGTTGAGTCACTGAAGGGACTTAAGTCTGACTTGAGTCCGAGTCTATCGAATCCAGTCTACATCACTGCTATTATCCCACTTTTGTTACCCTGATTTCTGGGGTCCCTTGGGGACACCTCAATATACTCCACATGATGGGAAATGGAAACTAGTCAGAGCACAAGCAATAGCAATGCGAGAGGCAGGGTAACCTAGCAGCGTCTTTTACCTAGTTTTTACAGGGTCAGGCCAAGCCAAAAACCAAACAAGAATGTCCAATAAATGATTTTATTGAATGAAAGTCTCACGCAGCAACGCAATCACTCACACACTCACTCAAGACCTATTAAGAAGCAAAAGAGAGGAAACTGGATAGGGGAATTATGGAAGGGATTGTAGCTGGGGCAATACTGCACCTTTTCCTGACGTCCTTGGTCCCGGAAAAACAGCAAAGAAGTGGGGCTCAGCACGGAGAGGGCTGAGGGGATTACTCGACGGACAGAGAAATGGTCTGCTGGTATGGCCAGGAGTGATCCAAAGGACCGCTCAAAAACTGGAACTATTTGTAGGGGGAAAAGGAGGGCTAATCCTTTCCCGGGGAGAACAATGGGTGTTGCAACGAGAAAGAAGCTCCACAATGGTAACTTCCTTTGCGTGATGAGATTACAAGGTGTTGCCAAAGTCTCAGGATCTTTGGCTGTATTTGGTTGTGGTGTGACTTCATGTAAATGGTCCCCTCCTGATAGGATATTTGCTCAATTTGGGGCAAACATGCTAATCCCTTCAAGTCGGCTTCTCAGGGGCTGAGGACCCTTTGTCTATTGTGGGTTTGCACAGCTTGAGGTCTCCTGGGGCTATGTGACTCGGGATTTTACTGGCCTGACCTGGTTTTCGATTGTTTGACCATTGCTGCCTACGTGTCCATCTGGGTGACCTCTCAGGCACATTGAATCATATTTTAATATCAAAATTGTAGACCCCAGGATAGGGTTTTTCCAGTGGAGTAACACTTTTTAAAAAATTCGTGTCAGTGAGATGAACTGTGTACTGCAAGAGTTTCTGATGAAAGAAACCATACTCCCCACTTGGGACCACTGGTGAGGGGCTCCCACCTCTCCCTCTGATATGGGAGACAGGTCCTTTCACACAACATAATTACTATGCTGTGATCCCACTGCTTTGGCAGCATCCTGAGTAATACTCCATTTTATAGGTTGTTCTGAGGCACTAGAGAAGCTCCATGGTTGAGAGTTCTAAATTGTTTGTGTGTGTGCAAGTCATCTGTGGGCTTACTGTGATCCCATGCATTTCAGAGTTTTCATAGGCAAGGAATATTCAAAGCCACTGGTTCTTAAGCTGGAGTCTACAAAGCTCTGCTGCTGGACACCAATAGCAGGAGGGCTGTGGGTGCTGAAACTGCTCTCTCATTTGCAAATGAGGGGACACTTTGGCCATGCACGAGCAGGCAGCTGCAAACTATGACTTGAGAGACCAGAGTCTGAATCCCCACTCAGCTATGAAAACCCACTTGGGTGACCGCAGGCAGGTCACATTCTCTCAGTCCCAGAGAAAGGAGAAGGCAACAAATCTTGCCAAGAACACCCCCATGATAGGTTTGTCTTAGGTTGCTATAAGTCATTTTTCAAAGGGGAAAGATTTGAAATTAAGTCATAAACCTACCTTTAAGTCATCTCTTTATGATTTCATTCTATGCATCTTTTTTTCTTTTCTTTCCCCCCCTTTCCCCCTTTCTTTCTTTTCCCTCTTTTTTATAGTTTTTCCTTTTTGACTATTTACGCCTGTTCTCATTTTTCTCTGCCTAAATGGTAGACAAATTAGATTTTTAAACTGATGTGATTATAGCCATTTAGGATAAGATATAGTGGTTATAAAGATTATGATCTCCTGGGTGATATAATTATTGTCTTCCCCAGGATATATCAGTTATAGACAAGCATAGGTTTGCTTTGCTTTGTTTTCCTACATATACTTTACTATTGAATAATACTATAACTTTTGATTTATATTACTGAATTATGGTATATTATGACCTATATTGTGTTTTTTATATATATAAGCTTACTGTTCTCTGCAGTTATATTTATCTGTATTGGTGGTTGAATTTCAATAAAAGGAACTGACCAAACTGGGGGAAAAAGGGAGTTTTCAAAGGGGAGAGACGTGATGGCTAGAAATAACCTCCCTCTGTTAGTGGCACTTTGTTGTTGTGTTCCTTCAAGTCCCTTCTGACTTATGGCAATCCTAAAGTTAACGTATCACAGATTTGGGGGGGGGGCAGGATTTGTTCGGGGGGGTGCCTTTGCCTTTCTCTGAGGCTAAGAGAATATGACTTGCCCAAGGGCACCCAGTATCTGAGTGGGGATTTGAATCCTACTCTCCAGAAGCCTAAATAAATAAATAAATAAATAAGTGAATATTGAAATCTAAATGTAAATATTTAAATCTTAAATCAAGTCCTGGAGGATCTTGGCAACAAATTATATTTACATGGGGTCCCCAGTTAAAAAAAAATTAAGAACCCTGCTCAAAGCTATTTTTGCCAGTTCCTTCCTCTGAAATACTGCATAGCCCAGAGGACCTGGTATTTGTTGGCAGCACTAACCAGGACTGACCCTGATGAACGCCTTCAAGTCATTTCCAAATTATGCCAGCCCTGAGATGAACCTATCACAGGGTTTTCTGGAGTCTGAAAATGTGTGATACACTCCAGGTCACCCAGTGGGTGTCCATGGCTGAGCGGGGAATTCAGCTCTGGTTTCCAGGGTTGTAGTGCAGTGTTCATCACGCTGGCTCTCATTTAGGCCCTAACCCTCTCTAAATTGCCAATCTCAGGGTTCCATAGAATGCTGCCATGGCAGTTAAAATGAAATCACATTTTTAATAGTGTTTGGAGTGTTGGACTAGGATTTTGGAAACCAGGGTTCAAATTCCTGCTCAGCCATGGAAACCCACTACGTGACTCTGGACAAGTTCGACTCTCTCAGCTCAGAGGAAAGCAACAGCAAAACCCCTCTGAACAAATCTTACCAAGAAAACCCTGTGATAGGTTCAACTTTGGTCCTTTCCGCACTACATTGTTATAGTGCTATTATTCCACTTTCAGCATCCTATGGAATCCTAGGGTTTGCAGTTTAGAGAGGGGCATCTAGAATTCTCAGCCTTAGAGCTGTTTGGCCTCAGGAAACTATAAACCCCAGAATTCCACAGGATGTTGAAAGTGGAACAATAGCACTAGAACAGTGCAGTGTGGAAAGCCCCTCAGAGTTGCTGTAAGTCAGAACCAACTTGAAGGCACACAACAACAAAGTGTGAAAGGGGCCCTCAGAGAATAGCTCTTGCCCTTATTGCTACTACGCCATGCTTTCTTCCCATGGGAGTAAATAGCAGCTATTCACACTGATAAGAGAAAGCCACAGGAGGGTGCTTGGAGTGAGAAAGGGTGCTGAACTTTCTCCCTATGCTGGGCAGCTGTAGGCTTTCGGTCTCTGAAGCCTGCTCAACACCTGTCAGCTTAGAATTATGTTTAGTGGCAATGCTAAGACACATCACATGTGAGGGAGAATGTTGGGCAACCAACCTCCTATGGCAGCTTTCAAAAAGTGTGTGTAGTTTTAACAGCAACTGAAATGAACCATTCTAGCTACTTATGAGAAATGGGAAATTAAAGAGTAAGGTTTTTTTTCCAACTGAAACCATCATAGTACTTAACTACATTTTGGGACATAAAACAGCAACTAATTACTTTTTAAAAAGTAACTTCCCAAGCTTTGCTTGTAATCCTGTCCACATTTACCTGGAGGTAAGACTTACTGAGAAGACATGCAGATAATTGGACTGTAATTAATAGTTAATTACTTCAAATGTTAAGTTTATACAAAATATACCCCCAAAATGTACCCCTCATTTCATTTCTGAGGCCTAAATGACTACTTCGGGGAAGAATTCTAAACATTTCACAAAAATCCTTCACTATGAGTAATTATCTGCTTCACCTCAATGTTACTTAGTGGAATTTTCTCTGTAATATAAAGTGGCTAGACTAAATCAGAACAACAATCTAGACTAAATCAGAATAACAGTGTGGTCTGCCACACTGGCAGACCAGATGCCTATGAGATACCCACAAGCAGAACATGAATGTAACACCATCTCATGTTCCCTAGCAAGTGGTATTAAAGAGGCACACTGCTTCTGACAGTGAAAGTAATATATAACCATAATACAATATAACCAATATAACCATTATGACCTTTGATGATCTTATCTTCCATGACTTTGCCTAATCCCATTTTCAGATCATTCATATTGGTGACCATAAATGAATCTTGGCCCAAATCAGTAGTAGATATCATGCCACCCTCCCCAGGTATTGTTGGGCAAAAGTTCCCATCAGCCCATCACCAATGGTGAGGACTGCTGGGAGCTGTAGTCCAACAGCATCTGGATGAATCCTTCCCTGATTTAGAAATTTGTATTAGCCAATTGCATAACAATGTACTGTATGAAAGTGCATTTTTTCTTACAGTATCTGCTCTGAATTGCATCACCATCCAGCTTGGCCTCAATACCAGGGAAGATTCTTGAGCAGATCATTAAATAAACAGTCTGTAAGCACTTAGTGGGTACATTTCTCAGAAGGGAACAGAGAATAGGTTAGGCAATGGGGTTGAGGCGGGAGTAAGGTCTACTCAGCAGCCTGTCCCTACTGCATATTGGAGGAGCCTTCTAAAACTTTTCCTAAGAGTAGAAGACAAGACTCATCCCCAGAGTGCAGGGTGCATTTTCAGAGGGGAACAATGAAGGCAAAAGGCTTGAGGAGGAAGGATCCTTCCCTTCTAAAGCTTTTGAAGTTTCAGTAATGGGGAGTAAGAAGATTCCTATTCCCCCCTTCTGAAAAATCCTCCAGCTTCAGAAATGGGAAGTAAGAAGGACCTTATTCCCCATTTTCAAAGCTGCAGATGGCAAAATAACAAATATGGAGGCCTGGCTCTGCTTAAATTGTTAAAACTGACTTTATTCGACTCTGTCCAAAAATTCTGGAATATATGTTGTGGTATAGAGTTGGCTCCTAAACTTGAGACTTGACTTGAAAGTATCTTCAAGGACTTGAGACTTGGAGTGAAAGACTTAAATACATCACTACAGGTTTAGTAAGAACTTTAAACAAGTTCTCCAACATGCAGAACCTTATCTGCCAAATGGGTTCAGCACCCTGGAGAGGTCCTTTAAACCCAAGAACAGATTCACCACCCATGATATGGAAATAGCTGGCAGTCACTGTTCAGAGACACCTTGGTTAAGCAATATCAAAAGCTCACACGGGCTTTGTCCACACCTGAAAGATGGAGGGAGATTTAGACCAGCCCAAGAGCTCATCTAAATGATGGGTAAAGGGAGGGAAGCTGGGGAGGGGAGAAACCAGGATGAATGAAACAGCAAAAGATATTCCTCCCTGCCTGTTAGCAAGTTCCAGCTAATTATAAACTGAACAGGAAACATTTAGGTTTCTCGCTGGCTTTAGTTATGCAAGTTGTTTGATATGCGATATCTTGCTCACATATCAAACAACAATGTGGTTTGTTTGATGTGCGAGTAAGATAAGTAAGCTTATCTTAGGTAAGTAAGTAAGATAAGTAAGCTTATCTTACTCAAGGAAATTGACCCATGAAATCTGGCCTGGAATTTTCTATCACTTGAGGAAGCAGGGAAATTGAAACAGTACTCGCCATGTGTGACATTCAGCATGTTGTAGTGGTTTGAGTGCTGGACTAGAACATTGGAGACTAGGAACTGAATCCCCGCTTAGCCATGGAAACTCACCGGGTGACTTTAGGCAAGGCACACTCTCTCACTCTTGAAAGAACACAATGGCAATCCTCTCTGAATAAATCTTGCCAAGAAAACCCCATGATAGTGTCACCTTAAGATGGCTTAAGTCAAAAATGACTTTGAAGGCACACGACAATAACATTTTCCTCCACATCCCCCTTCAGTACTTTTCAGCTCTTTTTAATGTACAGAGTAGTTGTCCTCCTCTGCTTAGTTGCCCTTGATCTATACTCTTTAGAGCCTAAGTAGAAAGACGTTGATGGAATGAAAAAGGAAAATAAAGGTTTTAAATTTTCATCTAGTGACAAAGAAGGAAAGTTCTAAAGTCCTACTTGTCCAGATGTTTTGAAGTTTTAAGCCATTAATACGAGACAAGTTAGCTTTGGTCATGTATGCATGTGATCTGGAGGTAGGTGGAATTTTTTATTTGCTCATTTCCCAACAGATGCTGAGGAAAAGGCATTGATATTTCTTTCTGTAGTACCAAAACAATCAAGATGTTTGGTTTTCTTCCCTCACAAAGGATAGACAACTCACTGCAACACTTAAAAACCACACATAGTTTTACTCTGAACTGCACAACTATCTAAATAACAACCATGCAGTTGTAGGTCTGCCTCTGACCATGACTGTTTCATTTTGCACAACTTGCTGAGAAAGAGGCAAGAAAGCACAGGAATGAATGGATAAGATACCAGGAAGGGATAAATAAAAGTATATTGCATACTGGGTTTTGGGGGCTGGTTTTCTAGTCTTGCTTGGTAGAAGGACCAAGGCAGCGCAACAACAATCACCATCAATCTTCTTTCACCCTCTAATCTAAGAAACCCCAAAACAATAGATACTTTGGGCTCTGAGTGACTGAGTCTGTGCTCCCTTTCTTTCTTGACCTGCCTGCCTGTTCTAATTCCCCAATTTCTTCTCGTCCCTGCTAATTCACTTCATCCTTGCCGAGGCTGCTCCTCTCCTGCCACCCCTTCTCTGCTGCTTTTTCTCAGCTGCCTACCAATAACTGGAGCAGGCAGGCATGTCAAGAAAGAAGGTGAGCACTGATTTGGAGCCCAGAGAGTGGAGGAAGCAAGTTGCCCAAAAGAAAAGAACAGCTGAGAAAGAGTGGCAGAGGAGGGGCAGTAGGCGAGGAGGAGCCTTGGTGGGAATGAAGCCAATCAGCAGGGATGAGAGGGAATTGGGAAATCAGCATAGGCAGACAGGTCAAGAAAGAAGAGGAGAGTAGACCAAGAATCCAGAGTGTTCATGGAGGAAACTGCACAGAAAAACAGCCCAGAAAGGGAGGAGAGTGTGTGCGTGACAGGAGAGGAGCAGCCTTGGTTGGGAGAAAGCAAATCAGAGGAGGAAATAGTTGTACTTTTCACAGTTAAGGTGTGTAATTTTAGGGCTTAGCATTCAAGGAATGTTCTACTCCATTCTCCTCTTTTCAATGTTGAACCATTCAGATACTTATAAAAACGTCATAGTTTTATCTAGTGTAGGTGCATAAATTTGCCTTGGAGAGTTGTGCTATATGCCAACTGTGCAGCTTTTAAGGCTATGCAGAGTTGACAAAGTTGTGCTGTTTTGGTGTGCTGAGAAAAAAAAAAGTTCCCCCAAGTTGCAGGAACTTTCCAAGTGCTTTTTTCTCCTTGTCATTTTTTGACCAAGTGCTCAAAGGCACCAAATTCAACCACAATCAGGAAACGTTCAAATACTCATTTCATCCCCCAAGTGAACACAAGGATTCAAATATATGGGCTTTGAAAGAAGTCACAGCATTGTGGGCCTACAGTGACAAACAGAATATGTCAAAGGAGCTACTTTAGGGCACCTGATAAGGTCTATAACCTTGATTGAAATGAAATGTACTGTAGTTTGGTATTTGCTAGGGAAGGACAGAGCCCTATAGCAAAGTTGTCCCGGTTGTTACCTTTTTACATGCAGTCAACTCCAAGGAACAGTTCAAGGAACAGCCTTAGGTTATTTTCACCTGCTTTCCTCAAACAATGGAATTTGGCTCATCAGTCTATTGAACCTGGTTGGCAGCTGGTTCAGGAAGAACAAAAAGAAGAATGTGTTTGTGCAATGAAGAATTAATCTTTGGAATTCATTGCCACAGGATATTATGGAGACCACCAGCATAAATGCATGCACAAAATATTTTGAAACCTAGGCAACTGCAGAAATTGCTCTTAGTAAGGTCCATGGGTTCGCAAGATGGCATTGCCTTTCATAGCCTGCTAGAATTCTCACAGTATTAGTGTGAACTTTCTGATAAATATAAAATTAATAGGTTTTTTTTTAAAAGGAAACTTAGTGTTCTTACAGCACTACAATCTGATAAAGTCCTCAATACCTTCAGGGAGCTGGTCATGCAGTAGGTAAATCTCTGAGAATGCAGTTGTTTTGCTGCAGGGCCCCTGGGCAGAAAATTTGGGGTTTAGGGAAAACTCTTTGTACCTTAAGAGCTACAGGCTCTCTCTGTCAGCTCTGCTAAGCAACTCTTTACAAGTGCCACTGTTATCAAATACCCAGACATATGCTCAACAGGGTCATTAAGCTTTGTCTTATATTTCACTCTGGTTAGAATTCAATGCAAACCAAGAGATTAGAGCCACTGAAAAAGTCTTTAAATTCTTACTTTTTTTCAAAAGTTTCCCCCCTAAATTCTGACAGTTACTTTACCTATTAGTATGCTCCAGGCTGAAATTTCAGTCTAGGTTAAATTTTATGGCAATCTACTAATTACAGATAGTCTAAGCACTGGCACATTTGTGTGTGAGCTATGCCACTTCAGATTGTAGGTGGAAACTCAAATGATTGTATGCTGCTGCACACATGCACAAATGCACCCATTCACTTCCCAGAGAAAATTAAGGTGGCTATTCTTTGAGATTGTACCTTTTCCTTTTCCTTCTCGTCTTCCTTCCTTCCTTCCTTCCTTCCTTCCTTCCTTCCTTCCTTCCTTCCTTCCTTCAAAAGAGAAACCTACCTGCATGCGCTCCTTCCTTGGGACTGCAGAAAGGCATGTAGTTGATGTTTCTCATATGCCAGAATTTAGGCATCTGAGAACACAAAAAGGATGAATTTCAAAACAGGCAATGCATCTTCATGTTCCAAAGCCTTCTCAAGCCTGTAATGTGCTCCAGGAAATTGGAAGAAAAATGATGCTGCTATGGTTCTTGGAACTGGAATCAATGGGAAGAGGAAGAAGAAGAGAAGGAAATGACAGCTTAAAATAGCAAATGGAAAAAGAAAAAAATAGTTCCTCCACTGGTTTCCAGTCCACAGGTGCAACATCAGGGAGATGTCATGATTTAGAATTTTATCTACTCACTTTAGGAAAAGAAATGTCTCCTATGGACCTCTCTGACCCAGAAGAGAATGTGGTCATGCAGGCATTCTTCCACTTCAGTGTCTTCTCAGGGCATGAGTTCTCAGAAGTTATCTGTTAGAGGGTCATCCCTCACTGCTTCCAGAAGGCACATCCTTAGATTCCAGGACCTTCAGTTCTGAACCCGTTGCCATATTCTCGTTGCCCCTCTGCTGCTGTAGCCAAGAGCTTACAGATCAAGCATCACTTCTTCAAGACAAATGCAGTGTGTAGAAGGAGCTAACCACCTCTGGAAAGCCCAACACAGGTTAGTCTGAGTCTGCCAGTCAGCAAGCAACATCCAAATAGAGGCTGTTTGTCTTCTAGGCCTGCCCCATGGAGCATTCTATGGTGCTATCAGCTTCTTCCTTGACTAACATGTGACATGGGCTTGTCTGACCTCCCATCCGAAACATCCTCATGCTATGAAACCCAATCCTTGCCATACTTGACTTTGCCTACCAGATCATGGCACCCTAGCCCTGGATTGACCAGAGTTGGCTCACTAGATCCCAGTTTGTTGATCTGATTATGTTGACCACTTCCGTTGGAAGCTAGGCTCAATGGTTTCCCCAACTACACTACACTACGTTTAGCAGGACCAACAACCTAAAGTAGAGCAGGAGAAAGTTTCTATTTTTGTTTTCTTGTCATGTGCCAGTTTTCTATTTGAAGGGATTGTTTTATTTTATTTTATTATCTATTATTTATTTATTAGTAGCGTATATACCCGGCATTGCCCAGGATTTTATTTTCTCATTGGTAATACTTGTTAGAAAGATTTGAGATCCTGTGTCTCTAATTCCCCAAACTGTCTTGTCCAGTACCTGTAACTTTTCTCCATACTCCCCAATCTAATTTATATTCAGAGATATGAACATACAGAGGTTGGGTTCCTAAAGGAATACACTGCCTTCCTCTTTCTTGGTGCTAGGCCTCATCTCCATAGGAACCAGCCTGAGCCCAAGAGCTCTCTGGCTGAGAATTCTAAAGTCCTCTCTCTAAACTGCAAACCCCAGGATTCCATAGAATCTTCGTAGGCAGCCAATCATATGAGCTCTTTGCCTGACACAGACAAACAGACAAACGTTGGCTTTTATATATTAGATATCTGTATGCCACCTTTTCCCAAGGCAGAGGGTACTCACTCATATAACACCTCCACCCTCATTTTCCATTTTGGAAATATTACCTCACAGACCCATGTTTATTACCTCACTGAGTACAACTAGTCCATTTCTGGGAAGGAGAACAGCCCCTTGACCTTTGAAAAAGAGGGGGAAGAGTTAAACAGTATTTGTCCCTGCCTCTAGGCCATGCTTGTGGAGACACAGGAGCTGGCCCTGGAGGGAGCAGCCACCTTGGAAAGCCCTCAGACTAGAGGTTCTCACCACCTCTTTGCCCTTCGCCCAGCTCTTTTCCTCAGAGTAAACCCAGTGAACCTCTGAGGTCAATAAAGTGTTTTATATACAGTCCAGCAGACAGGAGCACTCTCTTATTTTCATTGCCCAGAAGCAATTTTGGTCATCAGTTTGTGAACCAAAGCAGGCACGAGAGCTAAGGGTGACAGGGATTGTAAGCCATATTTTTTTCCAGCCAAGGCCAATAAGGCAGTAAGAGCTGTGCTTGTGCAAACATATAAGTGGGATTATGATTGGAAAAGTACCTCCTTACGTATGTGTGTAGTGCCACTCATATCTGTGTATATTACAGGGTGAATGGGTACAGATTAAATGGGAAGCCACTCATGCTAACAAATGAGTTTTTTGTTATGTTCTAGTTCCATTGCATAAGTTTATATT